>JAUIMM010000098.1:0-312500 GCA_031769625.1 Taudactylus pleione
ACATAAAATAACTAGTACCAGCAAGGAGTATGGGAAGTATGCACTGGTGAAGTTTCCTGAGGACTGGAGCTAGGGAAAACTGCTTTAGGACATCAATCTGCTTTAGGAGATCATGGCAGCAAACAATGGGCCACCTCCGCTTTTCTGTACAGGGATCTCCCCTTTTTGCAAACCAGCCTGCCTGCAGCCTGATGAAATCCAATCCCAGTCTAGATACAGTGAGTATGAAAACGTCTTTGCAGCTAAAGTATCCTCCATCTGGGCTTGCATCCCTACAGTGCCATCAAAGGCCAAGTTTCAGAACCTGTGAAAGTAAGCCACCTGTCTTCCTGGGCCACCTTTGACCGAATGGATGTAAATGACGTTGCTAAAATTACCTGAATGTTGCATCCCACCACCTGTGAATTGGATCCTGCTTTAACCAAGCTTCTATTGGGGTGTTTGGACAAAATTGGCCGTGTATTTGCAAAAATAATACAATGCTCTTTGCATACAGGGATTTTTCCTAACCACCAATCGTTTTAGACCTTTTCTATAAAAAACTAATTTAGATCCCAACTGTATGACCTACTACAGACCAGTATCAATCCTTCCTTTTCTAGGAAAGGTTATTGAGAAAGTGGTGGCAACTGAAAACCTGGTTGTCAACCAATAATATTTATGTATCAATTCAGTCATGATTCAGAAGACGACATAGCCAAGAAACATCCCTGGTGTGTACTTAATGATCTTCTGATGGCAAGAGACGGAGATGACTCTTTAATCTCAATCCTTCTGGATCGATCTGTAGCATTTGATATAGTGGGCCATGGCATTTTAATTGAGCCCCTGAAAAATGTCTGTGGACTGGATGGCACAGTCCATAGCTGGTTCAAATAATTTGTCACCGGGCGGTCACAGAGTGTTTCTTCTGGAGTATACTCATTGTCACCAGTGCCACTGCCATGCAGTGTTCCATAAGGTTCTATGCTATCGCCCATGCTTTTTGCAGTATACATGCTACCACTGGGTGAATTAATCAGGTGTCATGGCCTAATCTACTACCGCTATTCAGAAAATCATTTGTTCTAGGTACTGAGATCCCAATACCAACCTAAATGGCTGTCCAGCTGAATTCCAGGAGTGGATGAGTGCCAGTTGGCTGCCACTGACTCCTGATAAAACAGAGGTCCTTATGATAGGAGCTCACCATCAAAGGACTAGACTGCAGCTTAGCTAACCAACTGGACTTGGGGGTTCGGAATTACAAAACACTTTGTATGTGTGAAATCTAGGTGTTGCCCTGGATGGTGGTTTGACACTTAAACATCAGGTATTGGCAATGTATGTGGATTCGGCACCAGTAAAGATTCACAATCAATAATAAATAAGTTTTCCAAAAGTGGATAAATAAATTATTAAAATGCGGACAAGCCCAGAAATAGTGCTCTTAATGGACGTCCGCTCTGTGTCAATAGTATGTAGTTTTGGTGATATACTACCTCACAAAAAAAAATTTTTTTTAAATTAAATTGACCTTGGGCGACAGTTCCGCTTAATATATAAAGTGCATTTCATACAGTAAACACAAAAGGGGCTATGTCAGAGGTTCCCAAACGCGGTCCTCAAGGCTCCCCAACAGTTCAGGTTTTAGAGATATCCATGGTTAAGCACAGGTGGTTAAATCAAATTGACTGAGGTACTAATTAAGTCACCTGTGCTCAACAATGGATATCTCTAAAACATGAACTGTTGGGGAGTCTTGAGGACCGTGATTGGGAACCTCTGGGCTATGTTAATAAATTAATGTCAAAGTGATGAGCGCCACAGAAGTGCTATGTATAAAGTGCTGTTGTGTAAAGTGCATACAAAAATTGATTCAGTAGGGGCTGTATTTGTGAATTATTTATCCAAGTAGTAAAATCACTTAAAAAACAGTGCAAATGCCAATAAATAAGTTTTTAAAAGAAGTATACAATTTATTTCAAGCCTCAAAACAATATAAGATAAAAAAATAATGGAACCCCTATATGGTAGAGAGTTCCTTAATTAAAACATAGCATGAACAATTTATAAGTAAATACACAGAAAAACACAAATATGGACAATAGAATAAAAATATGTTTAGAGGAGAATAAATAGTAGCTTATCTGAGTCGAGGAATATGCGTTTCCTAGGACAAGAGGTAAGTTTCCAACGCGTTTTGTCTGCTGACTTCTTCATGGGGATGAGGTTTAGGGTGTAATGTCCACCTATTTATACCCCTTCAGATCTCATTAAGGATCAATCATTTCCAGGTCATCACGGACCTATGTGCACAAAAAGGACATAATACAAGGTGCATTCTCCTCCGAGCAAGCTATATTAATGATTAGTGTACCAGAGGTAGACAGCAGGCCATATTTTATGTAATAAAATAGTTTATAGACCAAGATTGGACAGTCTTCTGCCCTCGAGCATAATTGTTCCCCCAAAAAGTCTGGGGCGATACGTCACTTCCGTCCGCGTGTTTGGTATCAAACATTTTGTGATCACCTGCCGAGCACTAAGGGTGGAAGTTCGCATCATATAGAGCACTGAGGGCCTGATTCAGAGCCGGACGCTCTGAACGAGCGCCCACTCTGAATCGGGGCGTTTTTGGGTTTTTTTGGTGCGTCCTCCTGGACGCTCGCATAACTGTGGGTTACCACCCACAGCTTATGCGAGCATCCATGATGATGGTCGCGATGGTCAAGACCATCGGGCTTGCGACGAGTAGGGTCTTGCTGCCGCAAGCCCTGGAGTGATTTTGGCTCTATCAGAGCCAAAATCACTCCCACTGACATCACTAGTGATGTCAGTGGGGCCGGACCCAGACGGTAGGCGTTCCCATGGGAACGCCTCCGTCTGGGCAGCCACGCCCCGGCACGCCCACCAATCGTCACTCACGATCGACAGCACGCCCCCTTTGGTGCGAGACCCCGAACGACGGCTTCCCCGTCGCTCGCCGGGTCTCGCGCATGCGCATGACTGAGCAGCCTCCGTCGTGCGCATTTGGGTACCATCAACCCGCTTGCGAGAGTCCTGCGCTCGCGAGCGGGTCTGAATGAGACCCTGAGTGTGGAAGCAAGTAAAGCACGCATCCAGAAGCCAAGCCAGGACGGAAAACACAGACAACACAGTATCCAGGGCTAAGCGCACGGACAGAAGTGACGTATCGCCCTGGACTTTGGGCGGAAGTACTCATACAAGTTCCAGGACCAAACACGCGGACGGAAGTGATGTATCGCCCCGGAATTTAGGGCGGAAGCACTTATGCCCGAGAGCGGAAGAAGCCTGTCCAATCTTGGTCTGTAAACTTTTTTTATTACATAACTTATGGCCGCTGTCTACCTCTGGTACACTAATCATTAATATAGCTTGCTCGGAGGAGAATGCACCTTATATTATGTCCTTTTTGTGCGCATAGCTCAATGATGACCTGGAAATGATTGATCCTTAATGAGATCTGAAGGAGTATAAATAGGTGGATATTACACCCTAAACCACATCCCCATGAAGAAGTTAGCAGATGAAATGCGTTGGGAACTGTTACCTCTTGTCCTAGGAAATGCATATTCCTTGACTCAGATACAGTAAGTTACTATTTATTCTCCTCTAAACATATTTTTATTCTATTGTCCATATGTGTCTGTTTTCTGTGTATGTTACTTATAAATTGTTCATGCTATGTTTTAATTAAGGAACTCTCTACCATATAGGGGTTCCATGATTTTTTATCTTTATGTTGTTTTGAGCCTTGAAATAAATTGTATACTTCTTTTAAACTTACTTATTGGCATTAGCACTGTTTGTTCAATGATTTTATTACTTGGATAAATAATTCACAAATAGAGCCCCTACTGAATCCATTTTTGTATGCACTATACACAACAGCACTTTATACATAGCACTTCTGTGGCCCTTATAACTTTGACATTAATTTATTGACATAGCCCCTTTTGTGTTTACTGTATGAAATGCACTTTACACAATAGCACTTTATATATTAAGCGGAACTGTCATCCAAGGTCAATTTCTTTTTTCTTATCAGGTATCAGCCACAATCAGATCCTCATTCTTTTATCAGAGGTAATAGCCAGAATCAAACACAGAATTCCCTCAGATGATCTGCCTAAAGTCATACATGAATTTGTATCATTATGCTAAGACTTCTGCAATGCCCTCTACCTGGGTCTCCAAGCAAAAATATTGCACTATTTTAAGCTGGTACAAAAAACAGCTGCCCGGCTGTTAGCTAACAAGCCCAGTCCAGCCACTGACACCCATTCTCTAGTCCCTTCACTAGCTGTCTGTAAAATAAAGAATCTATTTCAAGATGGGCTTACTGACTTTCAAGGCCCTACATAACCAGGACCTAAGGTACCTGATGCAGCTTGTTATTCCCTTCTGCCCCGCTCGTTTGTTACGATCTTTAGATGGACTATTAGCAGTACCTAGAATCTCCCTTAGCTAATTTGGAGGACGATCTTTTAGCTTTGCTGCTCTAACTCCTTGGAACTCACTTCCTCTCATAGTTTAAGAGGCCTCCTCTCCAGAATTCTTTAAAAACCGACTCAAGATTTACTTGTGTATCATGCATTTCACTATTGCCCCTTTAGTTTATAAAAAAAAATACAACCCAAATGCATAGTTCTTTTTTCTGTTAAGCTTATTTTTGTATCTTGTGTTTTTTAAATGCAAATGAAATGCACTTTGAGTCCTATTGGGAGAAAAATTCTATATAAATAAAATTATTATTATTGTCCTGTTTTATGGTATGGCTGAATGGGTGTCCCTTTGTTCTTAACGATCCTGTTGGGCTGATCATAGGATTACATTGGTGATTGGATCTTTTAAGTGTCATAGGCCTTGCTACTTTGTGGAGTTGCCAAAAGCATGAGGGTGTTAGGCTTGGTCCCTGCTCCCCTATCGCGTATAGTGTTTAGTAGACTCTTTTTGCAGTGACCCCTCCCACATCTATTATTACCCTTAATGGTTTACACACTCACATTAGTGATACTGAATCCTATATGTCGACATGTTAGCCATGTAGACCTAATCAATGTTGCCCTAATGCACATTGCCATTATATATGTCGACCTTACATACCAAATCCCTTTGGTTTAGCAGCTGACCGCTACCCCTCAGCTGTCTCTCAGTTACTGTTTTAACTCGTAATTTAAGTCACTGAAATGTCTGTTTCATTTCCAAATATGTCTGTATTTCCTCTTGATCAGTGATGCAAACACTAGCCTGATGTTATCACCCATATCTCTATTTGCATGTTTCCTTTATCTCACAAGGTCTAGTCATCTCAATGAGCTACAGTATATTTTTAGTTAGTCTAGGGCAGATACATTTCCTGGGGGTGATTTTCTCTGTGACTTTTACATTTAACTGTATTAAAAACAAGCAATGTACAACATCCGAGGACCATAGGAAACTTCTGTTACTTCCAAAAAGTGTTCTCAGCAGCTCCCTGCTCTGGACAATGTAAATTGCTGATGGTATTTCTCGTTACTCACTGACTGTATTTCTCATTACTTCCTGCAATAGTTTGGTCGACTTTACTCCCGATCAGAAGTCTTGACCACAGTGCCGATGTGTGCGTACACACCTATTCTTTTCATACTGCTGACCATCTATCCCCGACTGCCAAAATGTTGAAAGAAAATTATTGTACCACTGTACACACTCTCCCAATTCCAAGTTACACTCACAGCAGATGTATCAAGAATTACCATAACAGGCTGGAAAGTGGCGTGATTACAGAATTATCACAATCGTCAAAACATCACATGGAAACGGGCTGGGATGTTGACATGTGATGCATTGTTGCCATGGGACTGTATGTGTGACATATACCACTATATGTTTACAAAATCATAATTATTATTGTATTGAGCCAAAGAGGCAGAGGAATTTGCTTTTGTAGTTTGGGGGAGGGTGGGGCGTGTAATTAATACCCCTTTCAGACATCTCGAGATTCCCAGGAATTTGGCCTGCCTCAGCCAAATTCCGGGTAGCCGCGTCTGTCTGAAAGTTACCTACCTGGGAACACATTCCCGGGTAGCCGCCCCTTCAATCGACCAGGGTTTTGCCTGGGACTTAAGTCCTGGGAAATTACCCTGCTTCTGTCTGAATGGTGCTACCCGGGAATTTACTACTCCCGGCCAGCACCAAGCAGCTTTTACATGGAGTTGACAGTGCAGAGCGTCCTATAGGACGCTCAGCGCTGCTGCTCACCACCCCCAGCGCCGGCCGGCTGTGTACAGAGAGACCCGGCCAGACGGTGGGGACACCCGCCGGCGGGTCTCAGCCCCAGCGGGCCGCCCGCCGCGCCGGTCGCTGTGTCAGCGACACAGGACCCCAGCCGGACTCCGGGGACACCCGTGCTGGAGACCGCCGACTGGTCCTAACCATAGCGGGCCACCCGCACTCCCGCTGGACCACCAGGGAATTAAAAGAACTTTTAAAAAAATAATAATAAAAAATAAATAAAAAATCTGCATTATGATTGGCCGGCTTCCGGCAGCTGAATGATGACAATCATCATTAGCCAGAGAGGGGATAGGCTAGGAGGAGCTGACGGCAGAGAAGAGGTAGGTAAGCAGAAAAACCCTGCTTGTCTGAAAGGGGTCTACCTGGGAATTTCCCGGGTAGACACTGTAGTGTGAAAGGGGGGTCTTGACCAAATACCCGGGAATTTGCACAGGAGAAATTCCCGAGCCTGAGCAGGAAATTTCCCGGGTTGTATATCTGAAAGGGGTATATGTTGTATTATGCGAAACAGTGCAATTATCTCCAGGTGACAGAAGGATTGGGAGTTATTGCAAATTTTTCTAATATCTTCTTTTTACTCCTTTACTTAAAAAAATTATAGTATTATATCTGTGTAACAATCATTTGAGCTGAACATTTTATAGAAGTTGCGGTACTGCCAAACTCATAAAAATATGCAATTTAACAGGAGGAGGGAAAAGTATGAGTACATTATATCTGGTGCACTCGAGAAGTATAATAGGAAAATATTTGGATATTTCAAATTTATAGTTTTGTAATAATAAGGTCCATTTATAACATTGAATTTTGTATCCTTATAAAGGTGCCCATCCACTAGAAGACATGAAAACGACTGCACGATTATGACATTGTAATCGTGCAGGCATTGTCAGTCTGTGATGTGGCTACACTGAATGAGCAGTCATTCAGTGCAGGCTCATCAATCATCTGCAAACCAGCTGAACCTCACGTTATCATCAGGTTGCCCAGCATGTTTGCCCGATGATAGATATCTAACCGACCAGCGGGAGCGCGCATCGCTGATCGTTTTAGACATTTTTACAAACTATTTGCAAACGATTTATGAACGATTGAATGATATCGTAATCGCTCAATTAAATCGTGTAGTGGATGGGCACCTTAAGAGTTGTGCATTAAAACATAAACTTTATATCTATTAAAAGGATATATCATCCAAATATTCTTGAGATGAAATATGAAATTAAAAACAGATCAAGTGTACAGATAGAATATACATGATTAAAAAGATTCACTGCACTTAGGCTTGTATTCAATTAGGTGCGAAAAGTCCCGGAGTTTTCAAATGCCGGGCTTTTCTCCGGCATCGCTGGTTTTCCATGCGGAAAAGTATCGCGCTCGTCCCCACTTATTCCCGAATTCAATTACAAATCAGTGAAAATGAAACCTGGTGAATTCGAAACCAGCGAAAAGTCCTGTCAGATTTGGGAAAATCAGCCTGACACCCCCCAAAGATGCACTGACATTGGGGATCACTATAGTTACCCCAAATAGGCCAGCTGAAGGTATTTGGGGTACTTAAATTATCTCAATAGCTGCTAATTAGCGTCTTTGCAGAAGTGGTGAAGAATAGCATTTAGCAGGTTTCTTTTGCAGAAAATAATTAGTCCCAGCAAATTTGGGGTACATGAAAATGGGGGCTAGCATATTTTGAAGTTGCTAAAGTGAAGTTTTAAAAAACTTTAAAAATCCACCTGTCGCAAACACCTGCAATATTAAAAACACCTGGGACATACTTGGGGACCCCCCTGGAGTCTATTTCTCTAGTTTTTAAGTTTGTCACCCAAATTTGTTTATTTTGCCCCCAAAATGAAAGTACTTTTTTGGGGTGTTCTTAAGTTTTTGTTAAATAATTTTTACACAGTTTACCTTTAGGGGGCTGTCCCAAGGGTGCAGGGTGGTTTCCGCTAGTTTGCACCCCAAAACCTAATTCTGCACTTTTTTCCGCCAGCTTTCATAGGCGAATCTTTTTCGTCTATTCCAATGCATTGACTTTCCGCACCGGCAAAAATTCTTTGGAATTCAATATGGGGATAAGTTTTTGCCTGGCGAAATGACATTACCGGCGATACTTTTCCGCAGAAACTGACTTTTCGCACCTAATTGAATATGCCCCTTAGTGTCTTCATATATCCATGTATTTTTTTTATATATTGACAAATGTTTATTGAAATTGCAAAGTATAGTTATTTGCAGAAGGCTTAAAGTGAAAATCAATAGATGGATATTATCTAGTGATCTTTTATGGAAATTTGTTCTTTCTATTGGTTTCACAAACTTCTCATACACAGTTTATAGTAGGCAACATAAATTGTAAGCCCCTCTGGGGCAGGAACTGATGTGAATGGCCAAAATATTCTCAGTAAAGCGCTGTGGAATATGTGTGCTCTATATAATCGTCTGGTAATAACAATACATAAATGCTGACCACTGTGCTACTGTGCAGCCCACATTGCGAGTGATTCTTGATTGCAGGATTATTTTTTAGCTGGAGAAACTCTGGAATTCCTTCTTTAATGCAACAAGACTTCCCCCTAATCTAAAAGCTGTACTCTGTAGCAATTACCCAAATGTGTCCAACTCCTGAGTATAGTTTTTAGGGTAACGGTAAATATTATTGACAATGGTTGAAAGATTTTCTACATGCAACACCGAGATTTCACCATATACAGATATTACTGCACATTATTCTCATTACACTCATTAACCTTCTCCTGGAAACCCCTGCACTCTATCTACAAAGTAAATCTTATTACTAAGTAATCTTAACACCATTTATCTACAGGTTTTTTTCTATTACATATTTGCATGTCACTCATTTCTAGACAGAATTGGACATTTAATAATACAAATATAACTTCCAGGCAGCTAATGCTTCTCAGTAGGTGCATCTAAACACACAGAGGCTTATATAGAGATGGATGCAATTATTGCTAGAAATAAATAATTAACTTTCAAAGATTTCAGCAGCTATTTGGTTTTCTGAGATTGCATCTAAAAAAGAGGTTTCTGTGGGAGGTTTTATTTTTCATTTTCCGGACAGTTGTCTAAAAAATGCACTTATTCTGAGAAGTGCAATAGTTCAACACAAGGAAGTAGGAAAGCAAGTTATAATTTGTACACTTTTAAAACATATTTTAAAATATTACTTGTAAGCCTCTAGCACCAATGGATACCAACTCTTTTGCAATGTCGGATCTATTTTTTTGTATGGTTTATGTACGTGAACCAAGAAATCTGCATAGTGTCCTAGAAATCAAAAATTCTGTTGGAATTAATTTAATTGAGCATTACGAGCACCAACAGCCAAACATCACTTGCACTTTCATTCATCATTCTATACCACTTTTACATTAAAGTCTCTGGTCTGACCCGGGATTTTGACCATGATTCCAGACTGGGTGAGACCTGGGATAGCCCTTTTCACACTGTGGCACCGACCTGGGTTAATCCCAGATCGGCGCCATTCCCACCGCACCCATGGTGCAGTGGAACTCTTTAGGCGGCGCTTGGAGATTACATGGATATGACATCATCTCCAAGCGCCGATCTTCCCATGCTGGAAACGGGACTCGGGTTGGATGACCTGGGATACCCGTTTCCACTGAGCGCTTTTCAGGTCCTTCCCAGATAAAACCCTGCTAGCTACCAAGGTTGGATTACTGGGACACTGGACCCGTTTTGACCCATCTCCCATCTCCACTGACAAAAATCCCGGGTTCATGTGCACTCGTGTACAATAACCCGTGATTTTGAGGTTAGTGAAAAAGGTATTATTCATTTAAAGCACATTTTGCAGAGACATCCGCACACTCCATTTTATGCCAGCCACCCTGTTTTACTGATCATCAAACTGCCAGCTCATGTTGCATCGATATTACTGTCAGTCATCTGGTAACATGCAATCTCTTGAAACCTCAGCATGCAATTTATAATTACAAATCACATATTGCAGAGGAATATCCTTCCACATTAAAAGTCACACATTAAAAAGAAACCCCCATCTTCTATCTGTTGCACCCAGATTCCCTAAATGCCAGAGACATGTGGCACGGATTCCTCCACTCCTTCCCAATTGCCATCCACCTGTTGCACTAAGACCCCCCCCAACTGGAAGAGATCTGTAGCACAGAGAAACCACCTGATGTGCCAGTCACATATTGCACACCCCACCTATTGCCAGCCACCATTGTTATAGAGACCCAACATTCACAGTTTACCAGGCAATCTCCCAGTGAAGAAATAACCCACAAACGATGCGAGGTTGCTGGGAGGAAAAGCTGCTGCTTTGGCCATACTAGTCCTATAAGAGGTCCTGATGAAACTTACATTTGAATGTTAAAAACACAGTAAAATTTAGCCTCTGTAAGCTGGTGAAATGTATGAAACATGGCATTTATAATGTGATACATCCCGCTACTTACCGAATGCATAACGGTGCTTATTAACGCAGTATGAATATGCAATTGCATTTAAACCGGCAACAAACAATAAAATCTGTCCTTTCCGGTGTGACGCGGGAGTCCGCCTGCCAGCACATGCGCGAGCCACGTGGGACCCTGGGAGGGATCCTATTGGATCCCTCTCAGGAAATGATGCAAAAAGAAGGCCATTGGCTTCTATTAGGCAATGCCATCTGTGGGTGGCGTTGTCCATCGGGTGCAAGCTAGCAAAACTTTTAGCTTGATAAATATGGGAAATGCGGTCAAACTTCCGAAAATGGCAGTTTTCAGAGGCTTGACCGCAATTAGTGATAGTACAACCTGCACATAGGCAGAAAAGATACAATTTATAGTTTATTTTAACATCTTGCAACTACAAGCTGTAAACACAAACTTGAAATTTACCAACTTTGCCTTTACAAAATACCCACCATATATAACAAATATTATATTGAATATACATTGGTGAGTGGATTTGTTGAATAGTGATTAGAGCTTTTTAACTTTAAATTGAGTTAAAATATCAATGATAGGTGTGCAAAGATCCCTCACCTCGGGGAAGCATTGAAGCAAACAGATTGGTAAATTGTACTGTTAAATAAAAGCTGGGATCAAATGGTAAATGTTTTCAATATATTTTAAATGTGTCCGCTGCCATATACGTAACACCCCTAGCCTTGCCCTCCTTATTGTACCATCCTTCCCCTGTTCACCTTATAATAGTAAATAGTAAAAGAATAAACAGTAACCACATATAAATACTGTAACATGTATATACTGTAATGCAGCATTAACATTTCTCGTATTAAAAGGCAATGAATGTAGTTAAATAAGTTGTTTCAAGTAACATTTGGAGAATGGTTTAAGACTGTAATAATGAAATAATATACTGCTATTGAAGGGCGCGATGCTGTCGGTCTCAAAACCTACAGGGGAACCCCGACAAGGGACTTAAGATAGACTTTGAAATCCCGACACAGGAACGCCAAAGGACACCAGCCTCAATGAGTCTGGAGTGTCCTTAGTGTTAGCCGCGTAGGTTTAGGGATCTTAGCGGGGTTATAGTTAGTTTTTTGGGGGGGGTTTAGGCACCCTAGGGGGAGAGTAAGGTTTAGGCACGAAGGGGGGAGGGTATGGTTTAGCTACTAACGGGGAGGGTTAGGGGGGAGGGTAAGTATACTTACCCGACCCCTGTCGGATGCCGCTATTGTATTCTGACAGGAAGCAGGGGGGTAGGGAGGGCTTAAGTCCATCCAGCGGCTGTCTAAACTGGCTTAAGTACCCACTGGCTTAAGTCCATCCAGCAGCTGTCTAAACTGACAGTCTACCGGGTGCCAGCTCCATGGGTGCTCCGTCTTCTGCGCTGCAGCAATGTGCGTGTGACGTCATGACAGAGGAGTCGGGCCCGGCGTCCAAAGAAAGAAATGAAAATATTAGTCATAAGAGATGCCTGTGTGATGAAGGTGGGAGAAAAGTGAGAGAGGGGGGAGGGGTTGGAACTTACAGTATATCTAATACTGTCAGTGACTGAGGTGTTTTATAGGGGATAGCTCCTGGCCTGCTATAATCAGTGAGGGGGGGGAGCCCATTTATTATAAACTGTCAGTGGCTGTTAGTTTTGTTAGGGGATGGGGCCTGGCCTGCTATAATCATTGAGGGGGGGCACTTATATATTTAATACTGTCAGTGGCTGAGGGGTTTTATAGGAGACTGGGCTGGCCTGCTATAATCAATGGGGGGGTTCAGGGGGAAGCACTTATATTTAATACTGTCAGTGGCTGATTCGTTTTATAGGGGATGGGGCTGGCCTGCTATAATTAGTGAGGGGGGGGAGCACTGACAGGTAATGCGTTAAAAAAATGAGGGGTGTAACAATGGGTATTATAGGAGATTGGGGACTGCTACAATCATTGGGGAGGGGATTGGTGACGCTGATATATAATGGGGGCTGGTGTGACAGGGGGATGAAGGCTGGAGTGACAGGGGCTTAATGCTGGAGTGGCAGGGGGCTGAAGTGACAGTGGGGTGAAGACTGGAGTGGCAACAAGCTGGAGCATCTTTTATTAGGGGAATTACTTTAGGGAGTTGGAAAATACCTAGCTTTCCATGCCCCAGTTCGATACTGCCCCTAATGCTTAGTTTTACTTGCTTTTAATTTAACCCCATATGTGAGACATACCTCCTCCCTGGAATACTGCTATACTAATGTATAACTACTGTACTGTGACATGTGCTACTATACTAATGTACAGCTATTAACAACTGCTCTAAACTGATATACAGTCTACAACAACTACTGTACTGTGACATGTGCTGCTATACTAATGTACAGCTACTAACAACTGCTGCCATACTAATCTACAGCCTACAACAACTACTATACTGTGACATGTGCTGCTATACTAATGTACAGCTACTAACAACTGCTGCCATACTAATCTACAGTCTACAACAACTACTGTACTGTGACATGTGCTGCTATACTAATGTACAGCTACTAACTGCTATACTAATGTACAGCTATTAACAACTGCTGCTATACTAATCTACAGTCTACAACAACTACTGTACTGTGACATGTGCTGCTATACTAATGTACAGCTACTAACTGCTGCTATACTAATGTACAGTCTACAACAACTACTGTACTGTGACATGTGCTGCTATACTAATGTACAGCTACTAACAACTGCTGCCATACTAATCTACAGTCTACAACAACTACTGTACTATGACATGTGCTACTATACTAATGTACAGCTACTAACAACTGCTGCTATACTAATCTACAGCCTACAACAACTACTGTACTGTGACATGTGCTGCTATACTAATGTACAGCTACTAACAACTGCTGCTATACTAATCTACAGTCTACAACAACTACTGTACTGTGACATGTGCTGCTATACTAATGTACAGCTACTAACTGCTGCTGTACTAATGTACAGTCTACAACAACTACTGTACTGTGACATGTGCTGCTATACTAATGTACAGCTACTAACAACTGCTGGTATACTAATCTACAGCCTACAACAACTACTGTACTGTGACATTTGCTGCTATACTAATGTACAGCTACTAACAACTGCTGCCATACTAATGTACAGTCTACAACAACTACTGTACTGTGACATGTGCTGCTATACTAATGTACAGCTACTAACAACTGCTGGTATACTAATCTACAGCCTACAACAACTACTGTACTGTGACATGTGCTGCTATACTAATGTACAGCTACTAACAACTGCTGCCATACTAATCTACAGCCTACAACAACTACTATACTGTGACATGTGCTGCTATACTAATGTACAGCTACTAACAACTGCTGCCATACTAATCTACAGTCTACAACAACTACTGTACTGTGACATGTGCTGCTATACTAATGTACAGCTACTAACAACTGCTGCCATACTAATCTACAGCCTACAACAACTACTATACTGTGACATGTGCTGCTATACTAATGTACAGCTACTAACAACTGCTGCCATACTAATCTACAGCCTACAACAACTACTGTACTGTGACATGTGCTGCTATACTAATGTACAGCTACTAACAACTGCTGCTATACTAATCTACAGTCTACAACAACTACTGTACTGTGACATGTGCTGCTATACTAATGTACAGCTACTAACTGCTATACTAATGTACAGCTATTAACAACTGCTGCTATACTAATCTACAGTCTACAACAACTACTGTACTGTGATATGTGCTGCTATACTAATGTACAGCTACTAACTGCTGCTATACTAATCTACAGTCTACAACTACTGTACTGTGACATGTGCTGCTATACTAATGTACAGCTACTAACAACTGCTGCCATACTAATCTACAGTCTACAACTACTGTACTGTGACATTTGCTACTATACTAATGTACAGCTACTGACAACTGCTGCTACACTAATCTACAGTCTACAACTACTGTACTGTGACATTTGCTACTATACTAATGTACAGCTACTGACAACTGCTGCTATACTAATCTACAGTCTACAATAACTACTGTACTGTGACATGTGGAGTTTGTATATTCTCCCTGTGCTTGCGTGGGTTTCCTCCGGGTACTCCAGTTTCCTCCCACACTCCAAAAATATACTGGTAGGTTAATTGGCTCCCAGCAAAAATTAACCCTAGTGCGTATGTGTGTGAGCGTCTGTTAGGGAATATAGATTGTAAGCTCCACTGGGGCAGAGATTCGTGTGAATGGCCAAATATTCTCTGTAAAGCGCTGCGGAATATGTGTGCACTATATAAATAACTGGTAATAAATAAATAAATAAATGTGCAGCTATACTAATGTACAGCTACTAACAACTGCTGCTATACTAATCTACAGCCTACAACAACTACTGTACTGTGACATGTGCTGCTATGCTAATGTACAGCTACTAACAACTGCTGCCATACTAATCTACAGTCTACAACAACTACTGTACTGTGACATGTGCTGCTATACTAATGTACAGCTACTAACAACTGCTGCCATACTAATCTACAGTCTACAACAACTACTGTACTGTGACATTTGCTGCTATACTAATGTACAGCTACTAACAACTGCTGCTATACTAATCTACAGTCTACAACAACTACTGTACTGTGACATTTGCTGCTATACTAATGTACAGCTACTAACAACTGCTGCCATACTAATCAACAGTCTACAACAACTACTGTACTGTGACATTTGCTGCTATACTAATGTACATCTACTAACTGCTGCCATACTAATCTACAGTCTACAACAACTACTGTACTGTGACATGTGCTGGTATACTAATGTACAACTACTAACAACTGCTGCTATACTAATCTACAGTCTACAACAACTACTGTACTGTGACATTTGCTGCTATACTAATGTACAGCTACTAACAGCTACTGCTATACTAATCTACAGTCTACAACAACTACTGTACTATGACATGTGCTGCTATACTAATGTACAGCTACTAACAACTGCTGCTATACTAATCTACAGTCTACAATAACTACTGTACTATGACATGTGCTGCTATACTAATGTACAGCTACTAACAACTGCTGCCATACTAATCAACAGTCTACAACAACTACTGTACTGTGACATGTGCTGCTATACTAATGTACAGCTACTAACAACTGCTGCCATACTAATCTACAGCCTACAACAACTACTGTACTGTGACATGTGCTGCTATACTAATGTACAGCTACTAACTGCTGCCATATTAATCTACAGCCTACAACAACTACTGTACTGTGACATGTGCTGCTATACTAATGTACAGCTACTAACAACTGCTGCTATACTAATCTACAGCCTACAACAACTACTGTACTGTGACATTTGCTGCTATACTAATGTACAGCTACTAACTGCTGCTATACTAATCTACAGTCTACAACAACTACTGTACTGTGACATGTGCTGCTATACTAATGTACAGCTACTAACTGCTATACTAATGTACAGCTATTAACAACTGCTGCTATACTAATCTACAGTCTACAACAACTACTGTACTGTGATATGTGCTGCTATACTAATGTACAGCTACTAACTGCTGCTATACTAATCTACAGTCTACAACTACTGTACTGTGACATGTGCTGCTATACTAATGTACAGCTACTAACAACTGCTGCCATACTAATCTACAGTCTACAACTACTGTACTGTGACATTTGCTACTATACTAATGTACAGCTACTGACAACTGCTGCTACACTAATCTACAGTCTACAACTACTGTACTGTGACATTTGCTACTATACTAATGTACAGCTACTGACAACTGCTGCTATACTAATCTACAGTCTACAATAACTACTGTACTGTGACATGTGGAGTTTGTATATTCTCCCTGTGCTTGCGTGGGTTTCCTCCGGGTACTCCGGTTTCCTCCCACACTCCAAAAATATACTGGTAGGTTAATTGGCTCCCAGCAAAAATTAACCCTAGTGCGTATGTGTGTGAGCGTCTGTTAGGGAATATAGATTGTAAGCTCCACTGGGGCAGAGATTCGTGTGAATGGCCAAATATTCTCTGTAAAGCACTGCGGAATATGTGTGCACTATATAAATAACTGGTAATAAATAAATAAATAAATGTGCAGCTATACTAATGTACAGCTACTAACAACTGCTGCTATACTAATCTACAGCCTACAACAACTACTGTACTGTGACATGTGCTGCTATGCTAATGTACAGCTACTAACAACTGCTGCCATACTAATCTACAGCCTACAACAACTACTGTACTGTGACATGTGCTGCTATACTAATGTTCAGCTACTGACAACTGCTGCTATACTAATCTACAGTCTACAATAACAACTGTACTGTGACATGTGCTGCTATACTAATGTACAGCTACTAACAACTGCTGCTATACTAATCTACAGTCTACAACAACTACTGTACTGTGACATGTGCTGCTATACTAATGTACAGCTACTAACTGCTGCCATATTAATCTACAGCCTACAACAACTACTGTACTGTGACATGTGCTGCTATACTAATGTACAGCTACTAACAACTGCTGCCATACTAATCTACAGTCTACAACAACTACTGTACTGTGACATGTGCTGCTATACTAATGTACAGCTACTAACAACTGCTGCCATACTAATCTACAGCCTACAACAACTACTGTACTGTGACATGTGCTGCTATACTAATGTACAGCTACTAACAACTGCTGCCATACTAATCTACAGCCTACAACAACTACTGTACTGTGACATGTGCTGCTATACTAATGTACAGCCTACAACAACTACTGTACTGTGACAACTACTGCTATACTAATCTACAGCCTACAACAACTACTGTACTGTGACATTTGCTGCTATACTAATGTACAGCTACTAACTGCTGCCATATTAATCTACAGCCTACAACAACTACTGTACTGTGACATGTGCTGCTATACTAATGTACAGCTACTAACAACTGCTGCTATACTAATCTACAGCCTACAACAACTACTGTACTGTGACATTTGCTGCTACACTAATGTACAGCTACTAACTGCTGCCATACTAATCTACAGTCTACAACAACTACTGTACTGTGACATGTGCTGCTATACTAATGTACAGCTACTACCAACTGCTGCCATACTAATCTACAGCCTACAACAACTACTGTACTGTGACATGTGCTGCTATACTAATGTACAGCTACTAACTGCTGCCATATTAATCTACAGCCTACAACAACTACTGTACTGTGACATGTGCTGCTATACTAATGTACAGCTACTAACAACTGCTGCCATACTAATCTACAGCCTACAACAACTACTGTACTGTGACAACTACTGCTATACTAATCTACAGCCTACAACAACTACTGTACTGTGATATTTGCTGCTATACTAATGTACAGCTACTAACTGCTGCCATATTAATCTACAGCCTACAACAACTACTGTACTGTGACATGTGCTGCTATACTAATGTACAGCTACTAACAACTGCTGCTATACTAATCTACAGCCTACAACAACTACTGTACTGTGACATTTGCTGCTATACTAATGTACAGCTACTAACAACTGCTGCTATACTAATCTACAGTCTACAACAACTACTGTACTGTGACGTGTGCTGCTATACTAATGTACAGCTACTAACAACTGCTGCCATACTAATCTACAGCCTACAACAACTACTGTACTGTGACATGTGCTGCTATACTAATGTACAGCTACTAACTGCTGCCATATTAATCTACAGCCTACAACAACTACTGTACTGTGACATGTGCTGCTATACTAATGTACAGCTACTAACAACTGCTGCTATACTAATCTACAGCCTACAACAACTACTGTACTGTGACATTTGCTGCTATACTAATGTACAGCTACTAACTGCTGCTATACTAATCTACAGTCTACAACAACTACTGTACTGTGACATGTGCTGCTATACTAATGTACAGCTACTAACTGCTATACTAATGTACAGCTATTAACAACTGCTGCTATACTAATCTACAGTCTACAACAACTACTGTACTGTGATATGTGCTGCTATACTAATGTACAGCTACTAACTGCTGCTATACTAATCTACAGTCTACAACTACTGTACTGTGACATGTGCTGCTATACTAATGTACAGCTACTAACAACTGCTGCCATACTAATCTACAGTCTACAACTACTGTAAAGTGACATTTGCTACTATACTAATGTACAGCTACTGACAACTGCTGCTACACTAATCTACAGTCTACAACTACTGTACTGTGACATTTGCTACTATACTAATGTACAGCTACTGACAACTGCTGCTATACTAATCTACAGTCTACAATAACTACTGTACTGTGACATGTGGAGTTTGTATATTCTCCCTGTGCTTGCGTGGGTTTCCTCCGGGTACTCCGGTTTCCTCCCACACTCCAAAAATATACTGGTAGGTTAATTGGCTCCCAGCAAAAATTAACCCTAGTGCGTATGTGTGTGAGCGTCTGTTAGGGAATATAGATTGTAAGCTCCACTGGGGCAGAGATTCGTGTGAATGGCCAAATATTCTCTGTAAAGCACTGCGGAATATGTGTGCACTATATAAATAACTGGTAATAAATAAATAAATAAATGTGCAGCTATACTAATGTACAGCTACTAACAACTGCTGCTATACTAATCTACAGCCTACAACAACTACTGTACTATGACATTTGCTGCTATACTAATGTACAGCTACTAACAACTACTGCTATACTAATCTACAGTCTACAACAACTACTGTACTATGACATGTGCTGCTATACTAATGTACAGCTACTAACAACTGCTGCTATACTAATCTACAGTCTACAATAACTACTGTACTATGACATGTGCTGCTATACTAATGTACAGCTACTAACAACTGCTGCCATACTAATCATCAGTCTACAACAACTACTGTACTGTGACATTTGCTGCTATACTAATGTACAGCTACTAACTGCTGCTATACTAATCTACAGTCTACAACAACTACTGTACTGTGACATGTGCTGCTATACTAATGTACAGCTACTAACTGCTGCTATACTAATCTACAGCCTACAACAACTACTGTACTGTGACATTTGCTACTATACTAATGTACAGCTACTAACAACTGCTGCTATACTAATCTACAGCCTACAACAACTACTGTACTGTGACATTTGCTACTATACTAATGTACAGCTACTAACAACTGCTGCTATACTAATCTACAGTCTACAACAACTACTGTACTGTGACATGTGCTGCTATACTAATGTACAGCTACTAACTGCTGCTATACTAATGTACAGTCTACAACAACTACTGTACTGTGACATGTGCTGCTATACTAATGTACAGCTACTAACAACTGCTGCCATACTAATCTACAGTCTACAACAACTACTGTACTGTGACATGTGCTGCTATACTAATGTACAGCTACTAACTGCTGCCATATTAATCTACAGCCTACAACAACTACTGTACTGTGACATGTGCTGCTATACTAATGTTCAGCTACTGACAACTGCTGCTATACTAATCTACAGTCTACAATAACAACTGTACTGTGACATGTGCAGCTATACTAATGTACAGCTACTAACAACTGCTGCTATACTAATCTACAGTCTACAACAACTACTGTACTGTGACATGTGCTGCTATACTAATGTACAGCTACTAACTGCTGCCATATTAATCTACAGCCTACAACAACTACTGTACTGTGACATGTGCTGCTATACTAATGTACAGCTACTAACAACTGCTGCCATACTAATCTACAGTCTACAACAACTACTGTACTGTGACATGTGCTGCTATACTAATGTACAGCTACTAACAACTGCTGCCATACTAATCTACAGCCTACAACAACTACTGTACTGTGACATGTGCTGCTATACTAATGTACAGCTACTAACAACTGCTGCCATACTAATCTACAGCCTACAACAACTACTGTACTGTGACATGTGCTGCTATACTAATGTACAGCCTACAACAACTACTGTACTGTGACAACTACTGCTATACTAATCTACAGCCTACAACAACTACTGTACTGTGACATTTGCTGCTATACTAATGTACAGCTACTAACTGCTGCCATATTAATCTACAGCCTACAACAACTACTGTACTGTGACATGTGCTGCTATACTAATGTACAGCTACTAACAACTGCTGCTATACTAATCTACAGCCTACAACAACTACTGTACTGTGACATTTGCTGCTATACTAATGTACAGCTACTAACTGCTGCCATACTAATCTACAGTCTACAACAACTACTGTACTGTGACATGTGCTGCTATACTAATGTACAGCTACTAACAACTGCTGCCATACTAATCTACAGCCTACAACTACTGTACTGTGACATGTGCTGCTATACTAATGTACAGCTACTAACTGCTGCCATATTAATCTACAGCCTACAACAACTACTGTACTGTGACATGTGCTGCTATACTAATGTACAGCTACTAACAACTGCTGCCATACTAATCTACAGCCTACAACAACTACTGTACTGTGACATGTGCTGCCATACTAATCTACAGCCTACAACAACTACTGTACTGTGACAACTACTGCTATACTAATCTACAGCCTACAACAACTACTGTACTGTGATATTTGCTGCTATACTAATGTACAGCTACTAACTGCTGCCATATTAATCTACAGCCTACAACAACTACTGTACTGTGACATGTGCTGCTATACTAATGTACAGCTACTAACAACTGCTGCTATACTAATCTACAGCCTACAACAACTACTGTACTGTGACATTTGCTGCTATACTAATGTACAGCTACTAACTGCTGCCATACTAATCTACAGTCTACAACAACTACTGTACTGTGACATGTGCTGCTATACTAATGTACAGCTACTAACAACTGCTGCCATACTAATCTACAGCCTACAACAACTACTGTACTGTGACATGTGCTGCTATACTAATGTACAGCTACTAACTGCTGCCATATTAATTTACAGCCTACAACAACTACTGTACTGTGACATGTGCTGCTATACTAATGTACAGCTACTAACAACTGCTGCTATACTAAACTACAGCCTACAACAACTACTGTACTGTGACATTTGCTGCTATACTAATTTACAGCTACTAACTGCTGCTATACTAATCTACAGTCTACAATAACTACTACTGTACTGTGACATTTGCTGCTATACTAATGTACAGCTACTAACAACTGCTGCCATACTAATCTACAGTCTACAACAACTACTGTACTGTGACATGTGCTGCTATACTAATGTACAGCTACTAACAACTGCTGCCATACTAATCTACAGCCTACAACAACTACTGTACTGTGACATTTGCTGCTATACTAATGTACAGCTACTAACTGCTGCTATACTAATCTACAGTCTACAACAACTACTGTACTGTGACATGTGCTGCTATACTAATGTACAGCTACTAACAACTGCTGCCATACTAATCTACAGCCTACAACAACTACAGTACTGTGACATGTGCTGCTATACTAATGTACAGCTACTAACTGCTGCCATATTAATCTACAGCCTACAACAACTACTGTACTGTGACATGTGCTGCTACACTAATGTACAGCTACTAACTGCTGCTATACTAATCTACAGCCTACAACAACTACTGTACTGTGACATTTGCTGCTATACTAATGTACAGCTACTAACTGCTGCTATACTAATCTACAGTCTACAACAACTACTGTACTGTGACATGTGCTGCTATACTAATGTACAGCTACTAACAACTGCTGCCATACTAATCTACAGCCTACAACAACTACTGTACTGTGACATTTGCTGCTATACTAATGTACAGCTACTAACTGCTGCCATACTAATCTACAGTCTACAACAACTACTGTACTGTGACATGTGCTGCTATACTAATGTACAGCTACTACCAACTGCTGCCATACTAATCTACAGCCTACAACAACTACTGTACTGTGACATGTGCTGCTATACTAATGTACAGCTACTAACTGCTGCCATATTAATCTACAGCCTACAACAACTACTGTACTGTGACATGTGCTGCTATACTAATGTACAGCTACTAACAACTGCTGCCATACTAATCTACAGCCTACAACAACTACTGTACTGTGACAACTACTGCTATACTAATCTACAGCCTACAACAACTACTGTACTGTGATATTTGCTGCTATACCAATGTACAGCTACTAACTGCTGCCATATTAATCTACAGCCTACAACAACTACTGTACTGTGACATGTGCTGCTATACTAATGTACAGCTACTAACAACTGCTGCTATACTAATCTACAGCCTACAACAACTACTGTACTGTGACATTTGCTGCTATACTAATGTACAGCTACTAACAACTGCTGCTATACTAATCTACAGTCTACAACAACTACTGTACTGTGACATGTGCTGCTATACTAATGTACAGCTACTAACAACTGCTGCCATACTAATCTACAGCCTACAACAACTACTGTACTGTGACATGTGCTGCTATACTAATGTACAGCTACTAACTGCTGCCATATTAATCTACAGCCTACAACAACTACTGTACTGTGACATGTGCTGCTATACTAATGTACAGCTACTAACAACTGCTGCTATACTAATCTACAGCCTACAACAACTACTGTACTGTGACATTTGCTGCTATACTAATGTACAGCTACTAACTGCTGCTATACTAATCTACAGTCTACAACAACTACTGTACTGTGACATGTGCTGCTATACTAATGTACAGCTACTAACTGCTATACTAATGTACAGCTATTAACAACTGCTGCTATACTAATCTACAGTCTACAACAACTACTGTACTGTGATATGTGCTGCTATACTAATGTACAGCTACTAACTGCTGCTATACTAATCTATAGTCTACAACTACTGTACTGTGACATGTGCTGCTATACTAATGTACAGCTACTAACAACTGCTGCCATACTAATCTACAGTCTACAACTACTGTACTGTGACATTTGCTACTATACTAATGTACAGCTACTGACAACTGCTGCTACACTAATCTACAGTCTACAACTACTGTACTGTGACATTTGCTACTATACTAATGTACAGCTACTGACAACTGCTGCTATACTAATCTACAGTCTACAATAACTACTGTACTGTGACATGTGGAGTTTGTATATTCTCCCTGTGCTTGCGTGGGTTTCCTCCGGGTACTCCGGTTTCCTCCCACACTCCAAAAATATACTGGTAGGTTAATTGGCTCCCAGCAAAAATTAACCCTAGTGCGTATGTGTGTGAGCGTCTGTTAGGGAATATAGATTGTAAGCTCCACTGGGGCAGAGATTCGTGTGAATGGCGAAATATTCTCTGTAAAGCACTGCGGAATATGTGTGCACTATATAAATAACTGGTAATAAATAAATAAATAAATGTGCAGCTATACTAATGTACAGCTACTAACAACTGCTGCTATACTAATCTACAGCCTACAACAACTACTGTACTATGACATTTGCTGCTATACTAATGTACAGCTACTAACAACTACTGCTATACTAATCTACAGTCTACAACAACTACTGTACTATGACATGTGCTGCTATACTAATGTACAGCTACTAACAACTGCTGCTATACTAATCTACAGTCTACAATAACTACTGTACTATGACATGTGCTGCTATACTAATGTACAGCTACTAACAACTGCTGCCATACTAATCATCAGTCTACAACAACTACTGTACTGTGACATTTGCTGCTATACTAATGTACAGCTACTAACTGCTGCTATACTAATCTACAGTCTACAACAACTACTGTACTGTGACATGTGCTGCTATACTAATGTACAGCTACTAACTGCTGCTATACTAATCTACAGCCTACAACAACTACTGTACTGTGACATTTGCTACTATACTAATGTACAGCTACTAACAACTGCTGCTATACTAATCTACAGCCTACAACAACTACTGTACTGTGACATTTGCTACTATACTAATGTACAGCTACTAACAACTGCTGCTATACTAATCTACAGTCTACAACAACTACTGTACTGTGACATGTGCTGCTATACTAATGTACAGCTACTAACTGCTGCTATACTAATGTACAGTCTACAACAACTACTGTACTGTGACATGTGCTGCTATACTAATGTACAGCTACTAACAACTGCTGCCATACTAATCTACAGTCTACAACAACTACTGTACTGTGACATGTGCTGCTATACTAATGTACAGCTACTAACTGCTGCCATATTAATCTACAGCCTACAACAACTACTGTACTGTGACATGTGCTGCTATACTAATGTTCAGCTACTGACAACTGCTGCTATACTAATCTACAGTCTACAATAACAACTGTACTGTGACATGTGCAGCTATACTAATGTACAGCTACTAACAACTGCTGCTATACTAATCTACAGTCTACAACAACTACTGTACTGTGACATGTGCTGCTATACTAATGTACAGCTACTATCTGCTGCCATATTAATCTACAGCCTACAACAACTACTGTACTGTGACATGTGCTGCTATACTAATGTACAGCTACTAACAACTGCTGCCATACTAATCTACAGTCTACAACAACTACTGTACTGTGACATGTGCTGCTATACTAATGTACAGCTACTAACAACTGCTGCCATACTAATCTACAGCCTACAACAACTACTGTACTGTGACATGTGCTGCTATACTAATGTACAGCTACTAACAACTGCTGCCATACTAATCTACAGCCTACAACAACTACTGTACTGTGACATGTGCTGCTATACTAATGTACAGCCTACAACAACTACTGTACTGTGACAACTACTGCTATACTAATCTACAGCCTACAACAACTACTGTACTGTAACATTTGCTGCTATACTAATGTACAGCTACTAACTGCTGCCATATTAATCTACAGCCTACAACAACTACTGTACTGTGACATGTGCTGCTATACTAATGTACAGCTACTAACAACTGCTGCTATACTAATCTACAGCCTACAACAACTACTGTACTGTGACATTTGCTGCTATACTAATGTACAGCTACTAACTGCTGCCATACTAATCTACAGTCTACAACAACTACTGTACTGTGACATGTGCTGCTATACTAATGTACAGCTACTAACAACTGCTGCCATACTAATCTACAGCCTACAACTACTGTACTGTGACATGTGCTGCTATACTAATGTACAGCTACTAACTGCTGCCATATTAATCTACAGCCTACAACAACTACTGTACTGTGACATGTGCTGCTATACTAATGTACAGCTACTAACAACTGCTGCCATACTAATCTACAGCCTACAACAACTACTGTACTGTGACATGTGCTGCCATACTAATCTACAGCCTACAACAACTACTGTACTGTGACAACTACTGCTATACTAATCTACAGCCTACAACAACTACTGTACTGTGATATTTGCTGCTATACTAATGTACAGCTACTAACTGCTGCCATATTAATCTACAGCCTACAACAACTACTGTACTGTGACATGTGCTGCTATACTAATGTACAGCTACTAACAACTGCTGCTATACTAATCTACAGCCTACAACAACTACTGTACTGTGACATTTGCTGCTATACTAATGTACAGCTACTAACTGCTGCCATACTAATCTACAGTCTACAACAACTACTGTACTGTGACATGTGCTGCTATACTAATGTACAGCTACTAACAACTGCTGCCATACTAATCTACAGCCTACAACAACTACTGTACTGTGACATGTGCTGCTATACTAATGTACAGCTACTAACTGCTGCCATATTAATTTACAGCCTACAACAACTACTGTACTGTGACATGTGCTGCTATACTAATGTACAGCTACTAACAACTGCTGCTATACTAAACTACAGCCTACAACAACTACTGTACTGTGACATTTGCTGCTATACTAATGTACAGCTACTAACTGCTGCTATACTAATCTACAGTCTACAATAACTACTACTGTACTGTGACATTTGCTGCTATACTAAAGTACAGCTACTAACAACTGCTGCCATACTAATCTACAGTCTACAACAACTACTGTACTGTGACATGTGCTGCTATACTAATGTACAGCTACTAACAACTGCTGCCATACTAATCTACAGCCTACAACAACTACTGTACTGTGACATTTGCTGCTATACTAATGTACAGCTACTAACTGCTGCTATACTAATCTACAGTCTACAACAACTACTGTACTGTGACATGTGCTGCTATACTAATGTACAGCTACTAACAACTGCTGCCATACTAATCTACAGCCTACAACAACTACAGTACTGTGACATGTGCTGCTATACTAATGTACAGCTACTAACTGCTGCCATATTAATCTACAGCCTACAACAACTACTGTACTGTGACATGTGCTGCTATACTAATGTACAGCTACTAACTGCTGCTATACTAATCTACAGCCTACAACAACTACTGTACTGTGACATTTGCTGCTATACTAATGTACAGCTACTAACTGCTGCTATACTAATCTACAGTCTACAACAACTACTGTACTGTGACATGTGCTGCTATACTAATGTACAGCTACTAACAACTGCTGCCATACTAATCTACAGCCTACAACAACTACTGTACTGTGACATGTGCTGCTATACTAATGTACAGCTACTAACTGCTGCCATATTAATCTACAGCCTACAACAACTACTGTACTGTGACATGTGCTGCTATACTAAAATACAGCTACTAACAACTGCTGCTATACTAATCTACAGCCTACAACAACTACTGTACTGTGACATGTGTTGCTATACTAATGTACAGCTACTAACAACTGCTGCTATACTAATGTACAGCCTACAACAACTACTGTACTGTGACATGTGCTGCTATACTAATGTACAGCTACTAACAACTGCTGCTATACTAATGTACAGCCTACAACAACTACTGTACTGTGACATGTGCTGCTATACTAATGTACAGCTACTAACAACTACTGCTATACTAATCTACAGTCTACAACAACTACTGTACTGTGACATGTGCTGCTATACTAATGTACAGCTACTAACTGCTGCTATACTAATGTACAGTCTACAACAACTACTGTACTGTGACATGTGCTGCTATACTAATGTACAGCTACTAACAACTGCTGCCATACTAATCTACAGTCTACAACAACTACTGTACTGTGACATGTGCTGCTATACTAATGTACAGCTACTAACTGCTGCTATACTAATCTACAGCCTACAACAACTACTATACTGTGACATTTGCTGCTATACTAATGTACAGCTACTAACAACTGCTGCTATACTAATCTACAGTCTACAACAACTACTGTACTGTGACATGTGCTGCTATACTAATGTACAGCTACTAACAACTGCTGCTATACTAATCTACAGTCTACAACAACTACTGTACTGTGACATTTGCTGCTATACTAATGTACAGCTACTAACAACTACTGCTATACTAATCTACAGTCTACAACAACTACTGTACTATGACATGTGCTGCTATACTAATGTACAGCTACTAACAACTGCTGCTATACTAATCTACAGTCTACAATAACTACTGTACTATGACATGTGCTGCTATACTAATGTACAGCTACTAACAACTGCTGCCATACTAATCAACAGTCTACAACAACTACTGTACTGTGACATTTGCTGCTATACTAATGTACAGCTACTAACTGCTGCTATACTAATCTACAGCCTACAACAACTACTGTACTGTGACATTTGCTGCTATACTAATGTACAGCTACTAACAACTGCTGCTATACTAATCTACAGTCTACAACAACTACTGTACTGTGACATGTGCTGCTATACTAATGTACAGCTACTAACAACTGCTGCTATACTAATCTACAGTCTACAACAACTACTGTACTGTGACATGTGCTGCTATACTAATGTACAGCTACTAACTGCTGCTATACTAATCTACAGCCTACAACAACTACTGTACTGTGACATTTGCTACTATACTAATGTACAGCTACTAACAACTGCTGCTATACTAATCTACAGCCTACAACAACTACTGTACTGTGACATTTGCTACTATACTAATGTACAGCTACTAGCAACTGCTGCCATACTAATGTACAGCTACTAACAACTGCTGCTATACTAGTCTACAGTCTACAACAACTACTGTACTGTGAAATGTGCTGCTATACTAATGTACAGCTACTAACAACTGCTGCTATACTAATGTACAGTCTACAACAACTACTGTACTGTGACATGTGCTGCTATACTAATGTACAGCTACTAACAACTGCTGCCATACTAATCTACAGTCTACAACAACTACTGTACTGTGACATGTGCTGCTATACTAATGTACAGCTACTAACTGCTGCCATATTAATCTACAGCCTACAACAACTACTGTACTGTGACATGTGCTGCTATACTAATGTTCAGCTACTGACAACTGCTGCTATACTAATCTACAGTCTACAATAACAACTGTACTGTGACATGTGCAGCTATACTAATGTACAGCTACTAACAACTGCTGCTATACTAATCTACAGTCTACAACAACTACTGTACTGTGACATGTGCTGCTATACTAATGTACAGCTACTAACTGCTGCCATATTAATCTACAGCCTACAACAAATACTGTACTGTGACATGTGCTGCTATACTAATGTACAGCTACTAACAACTGCTGCCATACTAATCTACAGCCTACAACAACTACTGTACTGTGACATGTGCTGCTATACTAATGTACAGCCTACAACAACTACTGTACTGTGACAACTACTGCTATACTAATCTACAGCCTAAAACAACTACTGTACTGTGACATTTGCTGCTATACTAATGTACAGCTACTAATTGCTGCCATATTAATCTACAGCCTACAACAACTACTGTACTGTGACATGTGCTGCTATACTAATGTACAGCTACTAACAACTGCTGCTATACTAATCTACAGCCTACAACAACTACTGTACTGTGACATTTGCTGCTATACTAATGTACAGCTACTAACTGCTGCCATACTAATCTACAGTCTACAACAACTACTGTACTGTGACATGTGCTGCTATACTAATGTACAGCTACTAACAACTGCTGCCATACTAATCTACAGCCTACAACAACTACTGTACTGTGACATGTGCTGCTATACTAATGTACAGCTACTAACTGCTGCCATATTAATCTACAGCCTACAACAACTACTGTACTGTGACATGTGCTGCTATACTAATGTACAGCTACTAACAACTGCTGCCATACTAATCTACAGCCTACAACAACTACTGTACTGTGACATGTGCTGCCATACTAATCTACAGCCTACAACAACTACTGTACTGTGACAACTACTGCCATACTAATCTACAGCCTACAACAACTACTGTACTGTAACATTTGCTGCTATACTAATGTACAGCTACTAACTGCTGCCATACTAATCTACAGTCTACAACAACTACTGTACTGTGACATGTGCTGCTATACTAATGTACAGCTACTAACAACTGCTGCCATACTAATCTACAGCCTACAACAACTACTGTACTGTGACATGTGCTGCTATACTAATGTACAGCTACTAACTGCTGCCATATTAATCTACAGCCTACAACAACTACTGTACTGTGACATGTGCTGCTATACTAATGTACAGCTACTAACAACTGCTGCTATACTAATCTACAGCCTACAACAACTACTGTACTGTGACATTTGCTGCTATACTAATGTACAGCTACTAACTGCTGCTATACTAATCTACAGTCTACAATAACTACTACTGTACTGTGACATTTGCTGCTACACTAATGTACAGCTACTAACAACTGCTGCCATACAAATCTACAGTCTACAACAACTACTGTACTGTGACATGTGCTGCTATACTAATGTACAGCTACTAACAACTGCTGCCATACTAATCTACAGCCTACAACAACTACTGTACTGTGACATTTGCTGCTATACTAATGTACAGCTACTAACTGCTGCTATACTAATCTACAGCCTACAACAACTACAGTACTGTGACATGTGCTGCTATACTAATGTACAGCTACTAACTGCTGCCATATTAATCTACAGCCTACAACAACTACTGTACTGTGACATGTGCTGCTATACTAATGTACAGCTACTAACTGCTGCTATACTAATCTACAGCCTACAATAACTACTGTACTGTGACATTTGCTGCTATACTAATGTACAGCTACTAACTGCTGCTATACTGATCTACAGTCTACAACAACTACTGTACTGTGACATGTGCTGCTATACTAATGTACAGCTACTAACAACTGCTGCCATACTAATCTACAGCCTACAACAACTACTGTACTGTGACATGTGCTGCTATACTAATGTACAGCTACTAACTGCTGCCATATTAATCTACAGCCTACAACAACTACTGTACTGTGACATGTGCTGCTATACTAATGTACAGCTACTAACAACTGCTGCTATACTAATCTACAGCCTACAACAACTACTGTACTGTGACATGTGTTGCTATACTAATGTACAGCTACTAACAACTGCTGCTATACTAATGTACAGCCTACAACAACTACTGTACTGTGACATGTGCTGCTATACTAATGTACAGCTACTAACAACTGCTGCTATACTAATGTACAGCCTACAACAACTACTGTACTGTGACATGTGCTGCTATACTAATGTACAGCTACTAACTGCTGCTATACTAATGTACAGTCTACAACAACTACTGTACTGTGACATGTGCTGCTATACTAATGTACAGCTACTAACAACTGCTGCCATACTAATCTACAGTCTACAACAACTACTGTACTGTGACATGTGCTGCTATACTAATGTACAGCTACTAACTGCTGCCATATTAATCTACAGCCTACAACAACTACTGTACTGTGACATGTGCTGCTATACTAATGTTCAGCTACTGACAACTGCTGCTATACTAATCTACAGTCTACAATAACAACTGTACTGTGACATGTGCAGCTATACTAATGTACAGCTACTAACAACTGCTGCTATACTAATCTACAGTCTACAACAACTACTGTACTGTGACATGTGCTGCTATACTAATGTACAGCTACTAACTGCTGCCATATTAATCTACAGCCTACAACAACTACTGTACTGTGACAACTACTGCTATACTAATCTACAGCCTACAACAACTACTGTACTGTGACATTTGCTGCTATACTAATGTACAGCTACTAACTGCTGCCATATTAATCTACAGCCTACAACAACTACTGTACTGTGACATGTGCTGCTATACTAATGTACAGCTACTAACAACTGCTGCTATACTAATCTACAGCCTACAACAACTACTGTACTGTGACATTTGCTGCTATACTAATGTACAGCTACTAACTGCTGCCATACTAATCTACAGTCTACAACAACTACTGTACTGTGACATGTGCTGCTATACTAATGTACAGCTACTAACAACTGCTGCCATACTAAGATACAGCCTACAACAACTACTGTACTGTGACATGTGCTGCTATACTAATGTACAGCTACTAACTGCTGCCATATTAATCTACAGCCTACAACAACTACTGTACTGTGACATGTGCTGCTATACTAATGTACAGCTACTAACAACTGCTGCCATACTAATCTACAGCCTACAACAACTACTGTACTGTGACATGTGCTGCCATACTAATCTACAGCCTACAACAACTACTGTACTGTGACAACTACTGCTATACTAATCTACAGCCTACAACAACTACTGTACTGTGACATTTGCTGCTATACTAATGTACAGCTACTAACTGCTGCCATATTAATCTACAGCCTACAACAACTACTGTACTGTGACATGTGCTGCTATACTAATGTACAGCTACTAACAACTGCTGCTATACTAATCTACAGCCTACAACAACTACTGTACTGTGACATTTGCTGCTATACTAATGTACAGCTACTAACTGCTGCCATACTAATCTACAGTCTACAACAACTACTGTACTGTGACATGTGCTGCTATACTAATGTACAGCTACTAACAACTGCTGCCATACTAATCTACAGCCTACAACAACTACTGTACTGTGACAAGTGCTGCTATACTAATGTACAGCTACTAACTGCTGCCATATTAATCTACAGCCTACAACAACTACTGTACTGTGACATGTGCTGCTATACTAATGTACAGCTACTAACAACTGCTGCTATACTAATGTACAGCCTACAACAACTACTGTACTGTGACATGTGCTGCTATACTAATGTACAGCTACTAACAACTGCTGCCATACTAATCTACAGAATACAACAACTACTGTACTGTGACATGTGCTGCTATACTAATGTACAGCTACTAACAACTGCTGCCATACTAATCTACAGTCTACAACAACTACTGTACTGTGACATGTGCTGCTATACTAATGTACAGCTACTAACAACTGCTGCCATACTAATCTACAGTCTACAATAACTACTGTACTGTGACATGTGCTGCTATACTAATGTACAGCTACTAACAACTGCTGCTATACTAATCTACAGTCTACAACAACTACTGTACTGTGACATGTGCTGCTATACTAATGTACAGCTACTAACAACTGCTGCTATACTAATCTACAGCCTACAACAACTACTGTACTGTGACATGTGTTGCTATACTAATGTACAGCTACTAACAACTGCTGCTATACTAATCTACAGCCTACAACAACTACTGTACTGTGACATGTGTTGCTATACTAATGTACAGCTACTAACAACTGCTGCTATACTAATCTACAGTCTACAACAACTACTGTACTGTGACATGTGCTGCTATACTAATGTACAGCTACTAACAACTGCTGCTATACTAATGTACAGTCTACAACAACTACTGTACTGTGACATGTGCTGCTATACTAATGTACAGCTATTAACAACTGCTGCTATACTAATCTACAGTCTACAACAACTACTGTACTGTGACATGTGCTGCTATACTACTGTACAGCTACTAACAACTGCTGCTATACTAATGTACAGTCTACAACAACTACTGTACTGCGATATGTGCTGCTATACTAATGTACAGCTACTAACAACTGCTGCTATACTAATCTACAGCCTACAACAACTACTGTACTGTGACATGTGCTGCTATACTAATGTACAGCTACTAACAACTGCTGCTATACTAATCTACAGTCTACAACAACTACTGTACTGTGACATGTGCTGCTATACTAATGTACAGCTACTAAAAACTGCTGCCATACTAATCTACAGCCTACAACAACTACTGTACTATGACATGTGCTGCTATACTAATCTACAGCCTACAACAACTACTGTCCTATGACATGTGCTGCTATACTAATGTACAGCTACTAACAACTGCTGCTATACTAATCTACAGTCTACAACAACTACTGTACTGTGACATGTGCTGCTATACTAATGTACAGCTACTAACAACTGCTGCTATACTAATCTACAGCCTACAACAACTACTGTACTGTGACATGTGTTGCTATACTAATGTACAGCTACTAACAACTGCTGCTATACTAATCTACAGTCTACAACAACTACTGTACTATGACATATGCTGCTATACTAATGTACAGCTACTAACAACTGCTGCTATACTAATCTACAGACTACAACAACTACTGTACTGTGACATGTGCTGCTATACTAATGTACAGCTACTAACAACTGCTGCCATACTAATCTACAGCCTACAACAACTACTGTACTGTGACATTTGCTGCTATACTAATGTACAGCTACTAACTGCTGCTATACTAATCTACAGTCTACAACAACTACTGTACTGTGACATGTGCTGCTATACTAATGTACAGCTACTAACAACTGCTGCTATACTAATCTACAGCCTACAACTACTGTACTGTGACATGTGCTGCTATACTAATGTACAGCTACTAACAACTGCTGCTATACTAATCTACAGTCTACAACAACTACTATACTGTGACATGTGCTGCTATACTAATGTACAGCTACTAACAACTGCTGCTATTCTAATCTACAGTCTACAATAACTACTGTACTGTGACATGTGCTGCTATACTAATGTACAGCTACTAACAACTGCTGCTATACTAATCTACAGCCTACAAAAACTACTGTACTGTGACATGTGCTGCTATACTAATGTACAGCTACTAACAACTGCTGCTATACTAATTTACAGTCTACAACAACTACTGTACTGTGACATGTTAGTAGCTGTACATTAGTATAGCAGCACATGTCACAGTACAGTAGTTGTTGTAGACTGTAAATTAGTATAGCAGCAGTTGTTAGTAGCTGCACATTAGTATAGCAGCATATGTCAAAGTATAGTAGTTGTTGTAGGCTGTAGATTAGTATAGCAGCAGTTGATAGTAGCTTTACATTAGTATAGCAGCACTACTGCTGCTATACTAATCTACAGCCTACAACAACTACTATACTGTGACATGTGCTGCTATACTAATGTACAGCTACTAACAACTGCTGCTATACTAATCTACAGTCTACAATAACTACTGTACTGTGACATGTGCTGCTATACTAATGTACAGCTACTAACAACTGCTATACTAATCTACAGTCTACAACTACTATACTGTGACATGTGCTGCTATACTAATGTACAGCTACTAACAACTGCTGCTATACTAATCTACAGTCTACAATAACTACTGTACTGTGACATGTGCTGCTATACTAATGTACAGCTACTAACTGCTGCCTTACTAATCTACAGCCTACAACAACTACTACTGTACTGTGACATGTGCTGCTATACTAATGACTAATGTACAGCTACTAACAACTGCTATACTAATCTACAGTCTACAACAACTACTATACTGTGACATGTGCTGCTATACTAATGTACAGCTACTAACAACTGCTGCTATACTAATCTACAGTCTACAACAACAACTGTACTGTGACATGTGCTGCTATACTAATGTACAGCTACTAACAACTGCTGCTATACTAATCTACAGCCTACAACAACTACTGTACTGTGACATTTGCTGCTATACTAATGTACAGCTACTAACAACTGCTGCTATACTAATCTACAGTCTACAACAACTACTGTACTGTGACATGTGCTGCTATACTAATGTACAGCTACTAACTGCTGCTATACTAATGTACAGTCTACAACAACTACTGTACTGTGACATGTGCTGCTATACTAATGTACAGCTACTAGCAACTGCTGCCATACTAATATACAGTCTACAACAACTACTGTACTATGACAAGTGCTGCTATACTAATATACAGCTACTAACAACTGCTGCTATACTAATCTACAGCCTACAACAACTACTGTACCGTGACATTTGCTGCTATACTAATGTACAGCTACTAACAACTGCTGCCATACTAATCTACAGTCTACAACAACTACTGTACTGTGACATGTGCTGCTATACTAATGTACAGCTACTAACTGCTGCTATACTAATGTACAGTCTACAACAACTACTGTACTGTGACATGTGCTGCTATACTAATGTACAGCTACTAGCAACTGCTGCCATACTAATCTACAGTCTACAATAACTACTGTACTATGACATGTGCTGCTATACTAATGTACAGCTACTAACAACTACTGCCATACTAATCTACAGTCTACAACAACTACTGTACTGTGACATGTGCTGCTATACTAATGTACAGCTACTAACAACTGCTGCCATACTAATCTACAGTCTACAACAACTACTGTACTGTGACATGTGCTGCTATACTAATGTACAGCTACTAACAACTGCTGCCATACTAATCTACAGTCTACAACAACTACTGTACTGTGACATTTGCTGCTATACTAATGTACAGCTACTAGCAACTGCTGCCATACTAATCTACAGTCTACAACAACTACTACTGTACTGTGACATGTGCTGCTATACTAATGTACAGCTACTAACAACTGCTGCTATACTAATCTACAGCCTACAACAACTACTGTACTGTGACATGTGCTGCTATACTATTGTACAGCTACTAACAACTGCTGCTATACTAATCTACAGCCTACAACAACTACTGTACTGTGACATGTGCTGCTATACTATTGTACAGCTATTAACAACTGCTGCCATACTAATCTACAGTCTACAATAACTACTGTACTGTGACATGTGCTGCTATACTAATGTATAGCTACTAACTGCTGCTATACTAATGTACAGTCTACAACAACTACTGTACTGTGACATTTGCTACTATACTAATGTACAGCTACTGACAACTGCTGCTATACTAATCTACAGTCTACAATAACTACTGTACTGTGACATGTGGAGTTTGTATATTCTCCCTGTGCTTGCGTGGGTTTCCTCCGGGTACTCCGGTTTCCTCCCACACTCCAAAAATATACTGGTAGGTTAATTGGCTCCCAGCAAAAATTAACCCTAGTGCGTATGTGTGTGAGCGTCTGTTAGGGAATATAGATTGTAAGCTCCACTGGGGCAGAGATTCGTGTGAATGGCGAAATATTCTCTGTAAAGCACTGCGGAATATGTGTGCACTATATAAATAACTGGTAATAAATAAATAAATAAATGTGCAGCTATACTAATGTACAGCTACTAACAACTGCTGCTATACTAATCTACAGCCTACAACAACTACTGTACTATGACATTTGCTGCTATACTAATGTACAGCTACTAACAACTACTGCTATACTAATCTACAGTCTACAACAACTACTGTACTATGACATGTGCTGCTATACTAATGTACAGCTACTAACAACTGCTGCTATACTAATCTACAGTCTACAATAACTACTGTACTATGACATGTGCTGCTATACTAATGTACAGCTACTAACAACTGCTGCCATACTAATCATCAGTCTACAACAACTACTGTACTGTGACATTTGCTGCTATACTAATGTACAGCTACTAACTGCTGCTATACTAATCTACAGTCTACAACAACTACTGTACTGTGACATGTGCTGCTATACTAATGTACAGCTACTAACTGCTGCTATACTAATCTACAGCCTACAACAACTACTGTACTGTGACATTTGCTACTATACTAATGTACAGCTACTAACAACTGCTGCTATACTAATCTACAGCCTACAACAACTACTGTACTGTGACATTTGCTACTATACTAATGTACAGCTACTAACAACTGCTGCTATACTAATCTACAGTCTACAACAACTACTGTACTGTGACATGTGCTGCTATACTAATGTACAGCTACTAACTGCTGCTATACTAATGTACAGTCTACAACAACTACTGTACTGTGACATGTGCTGCTATACTAATGTACAGCTACTAACAACTGCTGCCATACTAATCTACAGTCTACAACAACTACTGTACTGTGACATGTGCTGCTATACTAATGTACAGCTACTAACTGCTGCCATATTAATCTACAGCCTACAACAACTACTGTACTGTGACATGTGCTGCTATACTAATGTTCAGCTACTGACAACTGCTGCTATACTAATCTACAGTCTACAATAACAACTGTACTGTGACATGTGCAGCTATACTAATGTACAGCTACTAACAACTGCTGCTATACTAATCTACAGTCTACAACAACTACTGTACTGTGACATGTGCTGCTATACTAATGTACAGCTACTAACTGCTGCCATATTAATCTACAGCCTACAACAACTACTGTACTGTGACATGTGCTGCTATACTAATGTACAGCTACTAACAACTGCTGCCATACTAATCTACAGTCTACAACAACTACTGTACTGTGACATGTGCTGCTATACTAATGTACAGCTACTAACAACTGCTGCCATACTAATCTACAGCCTACAACAACTACTGTACTGTGACATGTGCTGCTATACTAATGTACAGCTACTAACAACTGCTGCCATACTAATCTACAGCCTACAACAACTACTGTACTGTGACATGTGCTGCTATACTAATGTACAGCCTACAACAACTACTGTACTGTGACAACTACTGCTATACTAATCTACAGCCTACAACAACTACTGTACTGTAACATTTGCTGCTATACTAATGTACAGCTACTAACTGCTGCCATATTAATCTACAGCCTACAACAACTACTGTACTGTGACATGTGCTGCTATACTAATGTACAGCTACTAACAACTGCTGCTATACTAATCTACAGCCTACAACAACTACTGTACTGTGACATTTGCTGCTATACTAATGTACAGCTACTAACTGCTGCCATACTAATCTACAGTCTACAACAACTACTGTACTGTGACATGTGCTGCTATACTAATGTACAGCTACTAACAACTGCTGCCATACTAATCTACAGCCTACAACTACTGTACTGTGACATGTGCTGCTATACTAATGTACAGCTACTAACTGCTGCCATATTAATCTACAGCCTACAACAACTACTGTACTGTGACATGTGCTGCTATACTAATGTACAGCTACTAACAACTGCTGCCATACTAATCTACAGCCTACAACAACTACTGTACTGTGACATGTGCTGCCATACTAATCTACAGCCTACAACAACTACTGTACTGTGACAACTACTGCTATACTAATCTACAGCCTACAACAACTACTGTACTGTGATATTTGCTGCTATACTAATGTACAGCTACTAACTGCTGCCATATTAATCTACAGCCTACAACAACTACTGTACTGTGACATGTGCTGCTATACTAATGTACAGCTACTAACAACTGCTGCTATACTAATCTACAGCCTACAACAACTACTGTACTGTGACATTTGCTGCTATACTAATGTACAGCTACTAACTGCTGCCATACTAATCTACAGTCTACAACAACTACTGTACTGTGACATGTGTTGCTATACTAATGTACAGCTACTAACAACTGCTGCCATACTAATCTACAGCCTACAACAACTACTGTACTGTGACATGTGCTGCTATACTAATGTACAGCTACTAACTGCTGCCATATTAATTTACAGCCTACAACAACTACTGTACTGTGACATGTGCTGCTATACTAATGTACAGCTACTAACAACTGCTGCTATACTAAACTACAGCCTACAACAACTACTGTACTGTGACATTTGCTGCTATACTAATGTACAGCTACTAACTGCTGCTATACTAATCTACAGTCTACAATAACTACTACTGTACTGTGACATTTGCTGCTATACTAAAGTACAGCTACTAACAACTGCTGCCATACTAATCTACAGTCTACAACAACTACTGTACTGTGACATGTGCTGCTATACTAATGTACAGCTACTAACAACTGCTGCCATACTAATCTACAGCCTACAACAACTACTGTACTGTGACATTTGCTGCTATACTAATGTACAGCTACTAACTGCTGCTATACTAATCTACAGTCTACAACAACTACTGTACTGTGACATGTGCTGCTATACTAATGTACAGCTACTAACAACTGCTGCCATACTAATCTACAGCCTACAACAACTACAGTACTGTGACATGTGCTGCTATACTAATGTACAGCTACTAACTGCTGCCATATTAATCTACAGCCTACAACAACTACTGTACTGTGACATGTGCTGCTATACTAATGTACAGCTACTAACTGCTGCTATACTAATCTACAGCCTACAACAACTACTGTACTGTGACATTTGCTGCTATACTAATGTACAGCTACTAACTGCTGCTATACTAATCTACAGTCTACAACAACTACTGTACTGTGACATGTGCTGCTATACTAATGTACAGCTACTAACAACTGCTGCCATACTAATCTACAGCCTACAGCAACTACTGTACTGTGACATGTGCTGCTATACTAATGTACAGCTACTAACTGCTGCCATATTAATCTACAGCCTACAACAACTACTGTACTGTGACATGTGCTGCTATACTAAAATACAGCTACTAACAACTGCTGCTATACTAATCTACAGCCTACAACAACTACTGTACTGTGACATGTGTTGCTATACTAATGTACAGCTACTAACAACTGCTGCTATACTAATGTACAGCCTACAACAACTACTGTACTGTGACATGTGCTGCTATACTAATGTACAGCTACTAACAACTGCTGCTATACTAATGTACAGCCTACAACAACTACTGTACTGTGACATGTGCTGCTATACTAATGTACAGCTACTAACAACTACTGCTATACTAATCTACAGTCTACAACAACTACTGTACTGTGACATGTGCTGCTATACTAATGTACAGCTACTAACTGCTGCTATACTAATGTACAGTCTACAACAACTACTGTACTGTGACATGTGCTGCTATACTAATGTACAGCTACTAACAACTGCTGCCATACTAATCTACAGTCTACAACAACTACTGTACTGTGACATGTGCTGCTATACTAATGTACAGCTACTAACTGCTGCTATACTAATCTACAGCCTACAACAACTACTATACTGTGACATTTGCTGCTATACTAATGTACAGCTACTAACAACTGCTGCTATACTAATCTACAGTCTACAACAACTACTGTACTGTGACATGTGCTGCTATACTAATGTACAGCTACTAACAACTGCTGCTATACTAATCTACAGTCTACAACAACTACTGTACTGTGACATTTGCTGCTATACTAATGTACAGCTACTAACAACTACTGCTATACTAATCTACAGTCTACAACAACTACTGTACTATGACATGTGCTGCTATACTAATGTACAGCTACTAACAACTGCTGCTATACTAATCTACAGTCTACAATAACTACTGTACTATGACATGTGCTGCTATACTAATGTACAGCTACTAACAACTGCTGCCATACTAATCAACAGTCTACAACAACTACTGTACTGTGACATTTGCTGCTATACTAATGTACAGCTACTAACTGCTGCTATACTAATCTACAGCCTACAACAACTACTGTACTGTGACATTTGCTGCTATACTAATGTACAGCTACTAACAACTGCTGCTATACTAATCTACAGTCTACAACAACTACTGTACTGTGACATGTGCTGCTATACTAATGTACAGCTACTAACAACTGCTGCTATACTAATCTACAGTCTACAACAACTACTGTACTGTGACATGTGCTGCTATACTAATGTACAGCTACTAACTGCTGCTATACTAATCTACAGCCTACAACAACTACTGTACTGTGACATTTGCTACTATACTAATGTACAGCTACTAACAACTGCTGCTATACTAATCTACAGCCTACAACAACTACTGTACTGTGACATTTGCTACTATACTAATGTACAGCTACTAGCAACTGCTGCCATACTAATGTACAGCTACTAACAACTGCTGCTATACTAGTCTACAGTCTACAACAACTACTGTACTGTGAAATGTGCTGCTATACTAATGTACAGCTACTAACAACTGCTGCTATACTAATGTACAGTCTACAACAACTACTGTACTGTGACATGTGCTGCTATACTAATGTACAGCTACTAACAACTGCTGCCATACTAATCTACAGTCTACAACAACTACTGTACTGTGACATGTGCTGCTATACTAATGTACAGCTACTAACTGCTGCCATATTAATCTACAGCCTACAACAACTACTGTACTGTGACATGTGCTGCTATACTAATGTTCAGCTACTGACAACTGCTGCTATACTAATCTACAGTCTACAATAACAACTGTACTGTGACATGTGCAGCTATACTAATGTACAGCTACTAACAACTGCTGCTATACTAATCTACAGTCTACAACAACTACTGTACTGTGACATGTGCTGCTATACTAATGTACAGCTACTAACTGCTGCCATATTAATCTACAGCCTACAACAAATACTGTACTGTGACATGTGCTGCTATACTAATGTACAGCTACTAACAACTGCTGCCATACTAATCTACAGCCTACAACAACTACTGTACTGTGACATGTGCTGCTATACTAATGTACAGCCTACAACAACTACTGTACTGTGACAACTACTGCTATACTAATCTACAGCCTAAAACAACTACTGTACTGTGACATTTGCTGCTATACTAATGTACAGCTACTAATTGCTGCCATATTAATCTACAGCCTACAACAACTACTGTACTGTGACATGTGCTGCTATACTAATGTACAGCTACTAACAACTGCTGCTATACTAATCTACAGCCTACAACAACTACTGTACTGTGACATTTGCTGCTATACTAATGTACAGCTACTAACTGCTGCCATACTAATCTACAGTCTACAACAACTACTGTACTGTGACATGTGCTGCTATACTAATGTACAGCTACTAACAACTGCTGCCATACTAATCTACAGCCTACAACAACTACTGTACTGTGACATGTGCTGCTATACTAATGTACAGCTACTAACTGCTGCCATATTAATCTACAGCCTACAACAACTACTGTACTGTGACATGTGCTGCTATACTAATGTACAGCTACTAACAACTGCTGCCATACTAATCTACAGCCTACAACAACTACTGTACTGTGACATGTGCTGCCATACTAATCTACAGCCTACAACAACTACTGTACTGTGACAACTACTGCCATACTAATCTACAGCCTACAACAACTACTGTACTGTAACATTTGCTGCTATACTAATGTACAGCTACTAACTGCTGCCATACTAATCTACAGTCTACAACAACTACTGTACTGTGACATGTGCTGCTATACTAATGTACAGCTACTAACAACTGCTGCCATACTAATCTACAGCCTACAACAACTACTGTACTGTGACATGTGCTGCTATACTAATGTACAGCTACTAACTGCTGCCATATTAATCTACAGCCTACAACAACTACTGTACTGTGACATGTGCTGCTATACTAATGTACAGCTACTAACAACTGCTGCTATACTAATCTACAGCCTACAACAACTACTGTACTGTGACATTTGCTGCTATACTAATGTACAGCTACTAACTGCTGCTATACTAATCTACAGTCTACAATAACTACTACTGTACTGTGACATTTGCTGCTACACTAATGTACAGCTACTAACAACTGCTGCCATACTAATCTACAGTCTACAACAACTACTGTACTGTGACATGTGCTGCTATACTAATGTACAGCTACTAACAACTGCTGCCATACTAATCTACAGCCTACAACAACTACTGTACTGTGACATTTGCTGCTATACTAATGTACAGCTACTAACTGCTGCTATACTAATCTACAGCCTACAACAACTACAGTACTGTGACATGTGCTGCTATACTAATGTACAGCTACTAACTGCTGCCATATTAATCTACAGCCTACAACAACTACTGTACTGTGACATGTGCTGCTATACTAATGTACAGCTACTAACTGCTGCTATACTAATCTACAGCCTACAATAACTACTGTACTGTGACATTTGCTGCTATACTAATGTACAGCTACTAACTGCTGCTATACTGATCTACAGTCTACAACAACTACTGTACTGTGACATGTGCTGCTATACTAATGTACAGCTACTAACAACTGCTGCCATACTAATCTACAGCCTACAACAACTACTGTACTGTGACATGTGCTGCTATACTAATGTACAGCTACTAACTGCTGCCATATTAATCTACAGCCTACAACAACTACTGTACTGTGACATGTGCTGCTATACTAATGTACAGCTACTAACAACTGCTGCTATACTAATCTACAGCCTACAACAACTACTGTACTGTGACATGTGTTGCTATACTAATGTACAGCTACTAACAACTGCTGCTATACTAATGTACAGCCTACAACAACTACTGTACTGTGACATGTGCTGCTATACTAATGTACAGCTACTAACAACTGCTGCTATACTAATGTACAGCCTACAACAACTACTGTACTGTGACATGTGCTGCTATACTAATGTACAGCTACTAACTGCTGCTATACTAATGTACAGTCTACAACAACTACTGTACTGTGACATGTGCTGCTATACTAATGTACAGCTACTAACAACTGCTGCCATACTAATCTACAGTCTACAACAACTACTGTACTGTGACATGTGCTGCTATACTAATGTACAGCTACTAACTGCTGCCATATTAATCTACAGCCTACAACAACTACTGTACTGTGACATGTGCTGCTATACTAATGTTCAGCTACTGACAACTGCTGCTATACTAATCTACAGTCTACAATAACAACTGTACTGTGACATGTGCAGCTATACTAATGTACAGCTACTAACAACTGCTGCTATACTAATCTACAGTCTACAACAACTACTGTACTGTGACATGTGCTGCTATACTAATGTACAGCTACTAACTGCTGCCATATTAATCTACAGCCTACAACAACTACTGTACTGTGACAACTACTGCTATACTAATCTACAGCCTACAACAACTACTGTACTGTGACATTTGCTGCTATACTAATGTACAGCTACTAACTGCTGCCATATTAATCTACAGCCTACAACAACTACTGTACTGTGACATGTGCTGCTATACTAATGTACAGCTACTAACAACTGCTGCTATACTAATCTACAGCCTACAACAACTACTGTACTGTGACATTTGCTGCTATACTAATGTACAGCTACTAACTGCTGCCATACTAATCTACAGTCTACAACAACTACTGTACTGTGACATGTGCTGCTATACTAATGTACAGCTACTAACAACTGCTGCCATACTAAGATACAGCCTACAACAACTACTGTACTGTGACATGTGCTGCTATACTAATGTACAGCTACTAACTGCTGCCATATTAATCTACAGCCTACAACAACTACTGTACTGTGACATGTGCTGCTATACTAATGTACAGCTACTAACAACTGCTGCCATACTAATCTACAGCCTACAACAACTACTGTACTGTGACATGTGCTGCCATACTAATCTACAGCCTACAACAACTACTGTACTGTGACAACTACTGCTATACTAATCTACAGCCTACAACAACTACTGTACTGTGACATTTGCTGCTATACTAATGTACAGCTACTAACTGCTGCCATATTAATCTACAGCCTACAACAACTACTGTACTGTGACATGTGCTGCTATACTAATGTACAGCTACTAACAACTGCTGCTATACTAATCTACAGCCTACAACAACTACTGTACTGTGACATTTGCTGCTATACTAATGTACAGCTACTAACTGCTGCCATACTAATCTACAGTCTACAACAACTACTGTACTGTGACATGTGCTGCTATACTAATGTACAGCTACTAACAACTGCTGCCATACTAATCTACAGCCTACAACAACTACTGTACTGTGACAAGTGCTGCTATACTAATGTACAGCTACTAACTGCTGCCATATTAATCTACAGCCTACAACAACTACTGTACTGTGACATGTGCTGCTATACTAATGTACAGCTACTAACAACTGCTGCTATACTAATGTACAGCCTACAACAACTACTGTACTGTGACATGTGCTGCTATACTAATGTACAGCTACTAACAACTGCTGCCATACTAATCTACAGAATACAACAACTACTGTACTGTGACATGTGCTGCTATACTAATGTACAGCTACTAACAACTGCTGCCATACTAATCTACAGTCTACAACAACTACTGTACTGTGACATGTGCTGCTATACTAATGTACAGCTACTAACAACTGCTGCCATACTAATCTACAGTCTACAATAACTACTGTACTGTGACATGTGCTGCTATACTAATGTACAGCTACTAACAACTGCTGCTATACTAATCTACAGTCTACAACAACTACTGTACTGTGACATGTGCTGCTATACTAATGTACAGCTACTAACAACTGCTGCTATACTAATCTACAGCCTACAACAACTACTGTACTGTGACATGTGTTGCTATACTAATGTACAGCTACTAACAACTGCTGCTATACTAATCTACAGCCTACAACAACTACTGTACTGTGACATGTGCTGCTATACTAATGTACAGCTACTAACAACTGCTGCTATACTAATGTACAGTCTACAACAACTACTGTACTGTGACATGTGCTGCTATACTAATGTACAGCTATTAACAACTGCTGCTATACTAATCTACAGTCTACAACAACTACTGTACTGTGACATGTGCTGCTATACTACTGTACAGCTACTAACAACTGCTGCTATACTAATGTACAGTCTACAACAACTACTGTACTGCGATATGTGCTGCTATACTAATGTACAGCTACTAACAACTGCTGCTATACTAATCTACAGCCTACAACAACTACTGTACTGTGACATGTGCTGCTATACTAATGTACAGCTACTAACAACTGCTGCTATACTAATCTACAGTCTACAACAACTACTGTACTGTGACATGTGCTGCTATACTAATGTACAGCTACTAAAAACTGCTGCCATACTAATCTACAGCCTACAACAACTACTGTACTATGACATGTGCTGCTATACTAATCTACAGCCTACAACAACTACTGTCCTATGACATGTGCTGCTATACTAATGTACAGCTACTAACAACTGCTGCTATACTAATCTACAGTCTACAACAACTACTGTACTGTGACATGTGCTGCTATACTAATGTACAGCTACTAACAACTGCTGCTATACTAATCTACAGCCTACAACAACTACTGTACTGTGACATGTGTTGCTATACTAATGTACAGCTACTAACAACTGCTGCTATTCTAATCTACAGTCTACAACAACTACTGTACTATGACATATGCTGCTATACTAATGTACAGCTACTAACAACTGCTGCTATACTAATCTACAGACTACAACAACTACTGTACTGTGACATGTGCTGCTATACTAATGTACAGCTACTAACAACTGCTGCCATACTAATCTACAGCCTACAACAACTACTGTACTGTGACATTTGCTGCTATACTAATGTACAGCTACTAACTGCTGCTATACTAATCTACAGTCTACAACAACTACTGTACTGTGACATGTGCTGCTATACTAATGTACAGCTACTAACAACTGCTGCTATACTAATCTACAGCCTACAACTACTGTACTGTGACATGTGCTGCTATACTAATGTACAGCTACTAACAACTGCTGCTATACTAATCTACAGTCTACAACAACTACTATACTGTGACATGTGCTGCTATACTAATGTACAGCTACTAACAACTGCTGCTATTCTAATCTACAGTCTACAATAACTACTGTACTGTGACATGTGCTGCTATACTAATGTACAGCTACTAACAACTGCTGCTATACTAATCTACAGCCTACAAAAACTACTGTACTGTGACATGTGCTGCTATACTAATGTACAGCTACTAACAACTGCTGCTATACTAATTTACAGTCTACAACAACTACTGTACTGTGACATGTTAGTAGCTGTACATTAGTATAGCAGCACATGTCACAGTACAGTAGTTGTTGTAGACTGTAAATTAGTATAGCAGCAGTTGTTAGTAGCTGCACATTAGTATAGCAGCATATGTCAAAGTATAGTAGTTGTTGTAGGCTGTAGATTAGTATAGCAGCAGTTGATAGTAGCTTTACATTAGTATAGCAGCACTACTGCTGCTATACTAATCTACAGCCTACAACAACTACTATACTGTGACATGTGCTGCTATACTAATGTACAGCTACTAACAACTGCTGCTATACTAATCTACAGTCTACAATAACTACTGTACTGTGACATGTGCTGCTATACTAATGTACAGCTACTAACAACTGCTATACTAATCTACAGTCTACAACTACTATACTGTGACATGTGCTGCTATACTAATGTACAGCTACTAACAACTGCTGCTATACTAATCTACAGTCTACAATAACTACTGTACTGTGACATGTGCTGCTATACTAATGTACAGCTACTAACTGCTGCCTTACTAATCTACAGCCTACAACAACTACTACTGTACTGTGACATGTGCTGCTATACTAATGACTAATGTACAGCTACTAACAACTGCTATACTAATCTACAGTCTACAACAACTACTATACTGTGACATGTGCTGCTATACTAATGTACAGCTACTAACAACTGCTGCTATACTAATCTACAGTCTACAACAACAACTGTACTGTGACATGTGCTGCTATACTAATGTACAGCTACTAACAACTGCTGCTATACTAATCTACAGCCTACAACAACTACTGTACTGTGACATTTGCTGCTATACTAATGTACAGCTACTAACAACTGCTGCTATACTAATCTACAGTCTACAACAACTACTGTACTGTGACATGTGCTGCTATACTAATGTACAGCTACTAACTGCTGCTATACTAATGTACAGTCTACAACAACTACTGTACTGTGACATGTGCTGCTATACTAATGTACAGCTACTAGCAACTGCTGCCATACTAATATACAGTCTACAACAACTACTGTACTATGACAAGTGCTGCTATACTAATATACAGCTACTAACAACTGCTGCTATACTAATCTACAGCCTACAACAACTACTGTACCGTGACATTTGCTGCTATACTAATGTACAGCTACTAACAACTGCTGCCATACTAATCTACAGTCTACAACAACTACTGTACTGTGACATGTGCTGCTATACTAATGTACAGCTACTAACTGCTGCTATACTAATGTACAGTCTACAACAACTACTGTACTGTGACATGTGCTGCTATACTAATGTACAGCTACTAGCAACTGCTGCCATACTAATCTACAGTCTACAATAACTACTGTACTATGACATGTGCTGCTATACTAATGTACAGCTACTAACAACTACTGCCATACTAATCTACAGTCTACAACAACTACTGTACTGTGACATGTGCTGCTATACTAATGTACAGCTACTAACAACTGCTGCCATACTAATCTACAGTCTACAACAACTACTGTACTGTGACATGTGCTGCTATACTAATGTACAGCTACTAACAACTGCTGCCATACTAATCTACAGTCTACAACAACTACTGTACTGTGACATTTGCTGCTATACTAATGTACAGCTACTAGCAACTGCTGCCATACTAATCTACAGTCTACAACAACTACTACTGTACTGTGACATGTGCTGCTATACTAATGTACAGCTACTAACAACTGCTGCTATACTAATCTACAGCCTACAACAACTACTGTACTGTGACATGTGCTGCTATACTATTGTACAGCTACTAACAACTGCTGCTATACTAATCTACAGCCTACAACAACTACTGTACTGTGACATGTGCTGCTATACTATTGTACAGCTATTAACAACTGCTGCCATACTAATCTACAGTCTACAATAACTACTGTACTGTGACATGTGCTGCTATACTAATGTATAGCTACTAACTGCTGCTATACTAATGTACAGTCTACAACAACTACTGTACTGTGACATGTGCTGCTATACTATTGTACAGCTACTAGCAACTGCTGCCATACTAATCTACAGCCTACAATAACTACTGTACTATGACATGTGCTGCTATACTAATGTACAGCTACTAACAACTACTGCCATACTAATCTACAGTCTACAACAACTACTGTACTATGACATGTGCTGCTATACTAATCTACAGCCTACAACAACTACTGTACTATGACATGTGCTGCTATACTAATGTACAGCTACTAACAACTGCTGCTATACTAATCTACAGTCTACAACAACTACTGTACTGTGACATGTGCTGCTATACTAATGTACAGCTACTAACAACTGCTGCTATACTAATCTACAGCCTACAACAACTACTGTACTGTGACATGTGTTGCTATACTAATGTACAGCTACTAACAACTGCTGCTATACTAATCTACAGTCTACAACAACTACTGTACTGTGACATATGCTGCTATACTAATGTACAGCTACTAACAACTGCTGCTATACTAATCTACAGACTACAACAACTACTGTACTGTGACATGTGCTGCTATACTAATGTACAGCTACTAACAACTGCTGCCATACTAATCTACAGCCTACAACAACTACTGTACTGTGACATTTGCTGCTATACTAATGTACAGCTACTAACTGCTGCTATACTAATCTACAGTCTACAACAACTACTGTACTGTGACATGTGCTGCTATACTAATGTACAGCTACTAACAACTGCTGCTATACTAATCTACAGCCTACAACAACTACTGTACTGTGACATGTGCTGCTATACTAATGTACAGCTACTAACAACTGCTGCTATACTAATCTACAGTCTACAACAACTACTATACTGTGACATGTGCTGCTATACTAATGTACAGCTACTAACAACTGCTGCTATTCTAATCTACAGTCTACAATAACTACTGTACTGTGACATGTGCTGCTATACTAATGTACAGCTACTAACAACTGCTGCTATACTAATCTACAGCCTACAAAAACTACTGTACTGTGACATGTGCTGCTATACTAATGTACAGCTACTAACAACTGCTGCTATACTAATTTACAGTCTACAACAACTACTGTACTGTGACATGTTAGTAGCTGTACATTAGTATAGCAGCACATGTCACAGTACAGTAGTTGTTGTAGACTGTAAATTAGTATAGCAGCAGTTGTTAGTAGCTGTACATTAGTATAGCAGCATATGTCAAAGTATAGTAGTTGTTGTAGGCTGTAGATTAGTATAGCAGCAGCTGATAGTAGCTTTACATTAGTATAGCAGCACAACTGCTGCTATACTAATCTACAGCCTACAACAACTACTATACTGTGACATGTGCTGCTATACTAATGTACAGCTACTAACAACTGCTGCTATACTAATCTACAGTCTACAATAACTACTGTACTGTGACATGTGCTGCTATACTAATGTACAGCTACTAACAACTGCTATACTAATCTACAGTCTACAACTACTATACTGTGACATGTGCTGCTATACTAATGTACAGCTACTAACAACTGCTGCTATACTAATCTACAGTCTACAATAACTACTGTACTGTGACATGTGCTGCTATACTAATGTACAGCTACTAACTGCTGCCTTACTAATCTACAGCCTACAACAACTACTACTGTACTGTGACATGTGCTGCTATACTAATGACTAATGTACAGCTACTAACAACTGCTATACTAATCTACAGTCTATAACAACTACTATACTGTGACATGTGCTGCTATACTAATGTACAGCTACTAACAACTGCTGCTATACTAATCTACAGTCTACAACAACAACTGTACTGTGACATGTGCTGCTATACTAATGTACAGCTACTAACAACTGCTGCTATACTAATCTACAGCCTACAACAACTACTGTACTGTGACATTTGCTGCTATACTAATGTACAGCTACTAACAACTGCTGCTATACTAATCTACAGTCTACAACAACTACTGTACTGTGACATGTGCTGCTATACTAATGTACAGCTACTAACTGCTGCTATACTAATGTACAGTCTACAACAACTACTGTACTGTGACATGTGCTGCTATACTAATGTACAGCTACTAGCAACTGCTGCCATACTAATATACAGTCTACAACAACTACTGTACTGTGACAAGTGCTGCTATACTAATGTACAGCTACTAACAACTGCTGCTATACTAATCTACAGCCTACAACAACTACTGTACCGTGACATTTGCTGCTATACTAATGTACAGCTACTAACAACTACTGCCATACTAATCTACAGTCTACAACAACTACTGTACTGTGACATGTGCTGCTATACTAATGTACAGCTACTAACTGCTGCTATACTAATGTACAGTCTACAACAACTACTGTACTGTGACATGTGCTGCTATACTAATGTACAGCTACTAGCAACTGCTGCCATACTAATCTACAGTCTACAATAACTACTGTACTATGACATGTGCTGCTATACTAATGTACAGCTACTAACAACTACTGCCATACTAATCTACAGTCTACAACAACTACTGTACTGTGACATGTGCTGCTATACTAATGTACAGCTACTAACAACTGCTGCCATACTAATCTACAGTCTACAACAACTACTGTACTGTGACATGTGCTGCTATACTAATGTACAGCTACTAACAACTGCTGCTATACTAATCTACAGTCTACAACAACTACTGTACTGTGACATTTGCTGCTATACTAATGTACAGCTACTAGCAACTGCTGCCATACTAATCTACAGTCTACAACAACTACTACTGTACTGTGACATGTGCTGCTATACTAATGTACAGCTACTAACAACTGCTGCTATACTAATCTACAGCCTACAACAACTACTGTACTGTGACATGTGCTGCTATACTATTGTACAGCTACTAACTGCTGCTATACTAATCTACAGCCTACAACTACTGTACTGTGACATGTGCTGCTATACTATTGTACAGCTACTAACAACTGCTGCTATACTAATCTACAGTCTACAACAACTACTGTACTGTGACATGTGCTGCTATACTAATGTACAGCTACTAACTGCTGCTATACTAATGTACAGTCTACAACAACTACTGTACTGTGACATGTGCTGCTATACTAATGTACAGCTACTAGCAACTGCTGCCATACTAATATACAGTCTACAACAACTACTGTACTATGACAAGTGCTGCTATACTAATGTACAGCTACTAACAACTGCTGCTATACTAATCTACAGCCTACAACAACTACTGTACCGTGACATTTGCTGCTATACTAATGTACAGCTACTAACAACTGCTGCCATACTAATCTACAGTCTACAACAACTACTGTACTGTGACATGTGCTGCTATACTAATGTACAGCTACTAACTGCTGCTATACTAATGTACAGTCTACAACAACTACTGTACTGTGACATGTGCTGCTATACTAATGTACAGCTACTAGCAACTGCTGCCATACTAATCTACAGTCTACAATAACTACTGTACTATGACATGTGCTGCTATACTAATGTACAGCTACTAACAACTACTGCCATACTAATCTACAGTCTACAACAACTACTGTACTGTGACATGTGCTGCTATACTAATGTACAGCTACTAACAACTGCTGCCATACTAATCTACAGTCTACAACAACTACTGTACTGTGACATGTGCTGCTATACTAATGTACAGCTACTAACAACTGCTGCCATACTAATCTACAGTCTACAACAACTACTGTACTGTGACATTTGCTGCTATACTAATGTACAGCTACTAGCAACTGCTGCCATACTAATCTACAGTCTACAACAACTACTACTGTACTGTGACATGTGCTGCTATACTAATGTACAGCTACTAACAACTGCTGCTATACTAATCTACAGCCTACAACAACTACTGTACTGTGACATGTGCTGCTATACTATTGTACAGCTACTAACAACTGCTGCTATACTAATCTACAGCCTACAACAACTACTGTACTGTGACATGTGCTGCTATACTATTGTACAGCTATTAACAACTGCTGCCATACTAATCTACAGTCTACAATAACTACTGTACTGTGACATGTGCTGCTATACTAATGTATAGCTACTAACTGCTGCTATACTAATGTACAGTCTACAACAACTACTGTACTGTGACATGTGCTGCTATACTATTGTACAGCTACTAGCAACTGCTGCCATACTAATCTACAGCCTACAATAACTACTGTACTATGACATGTGCTGCTATACTAATGTACAGCTACTAACAACTACTGCCATACTAATCTACAGTCTACAACAACTACTGTACTATGACATGTGCTGCTATACTAATCTACAGCCTACAACAACTACTGTACTATGACATGTGCTGCTATACTAATGTACAGCTACTAACAACTGCTGCTATACTAATCTACAGTCTACAACAACTACTGTACTGTGACATGTGCTGCTATACTAATGTACAGCTACTAACAACTGCTGCTATACTAATCTACAGCCTACAACAACTACTGTACTGTGAGATGTGTTGCTATACTAATGTACAGCTACTAACAACTGCTGCTATACTAATCTACAGTCTACAACAACTACTGTACTGTGACATATGCTGCTATACTAATGTACAGCTACTAACAACTGCTGCTATACTAATCTACAGACTACAACAACTACTGTACTGTGACATGTGCTGCTATACTAATGTACAGCTACTAACAACTGCTGCCATACTAATCTACAGCCTACAACAACTACTGTACTGTGACATTTGCTGCTATACTAATGTACAGCTACTAACTGCTGCTATACTAATCTACAGTCTACAACAACTACTGTACTGTGACATGTGCTGCTATACTAATGTACAGCTACTAACAACTGCTGCTATACTAATCTACAGCCTACAACAACTACTGTACTGTGACATGTGCTGCTATACTAATGTACAGCTACTAACAACTGCTGCTATACTAATCTACAGTCTACAACAACTACTATACTGTGACATGTGCTGCTATACTAATGTACAGCTACTAACAACTGCTGCTATTCTAATCTACAGTCTACAATAACTACTGTACTGTGACATGTGCTGCTATACTAATGTACAGCTACTAACAACTGCTGCTATACTAATCTACAGCCTACAAAAACTACTGTACTGTGACATGTGCTGCTATACTAATGTACAGCTACTAACAACTGCTGCTATACTAATTTACAGTCTACAACAACTACTGTACTGTGACATGTTAGTAGCTGTACATTAGTATAGCAGCACATGTCACAGTACAGTAGTTGTTGTAGACTGTAAATTAGTATAGCAGCAGTTGTTAGTAGCTGTACATTAGTATAGCAGCATATGTCAAAGTATAGTAGTTGTTGTAGGCTGTAGATTAGTATAGCAGCAGCTGATAGTAGCTTTACATTAGTATAGCAGCACAACTGCTGCTATACTAATCTACAGCCTACAACAACTACTATACTGTGACATGTGCTGCTATACTAATGTACAGCTACTAACAACTGCTGCTATACTAATCTACAGTCTACAATAACTACTGTACTGTGACATGTGCTGCTATACTAATGTACAGCTACTAACAACTGCTATACTAATCTACAGTCTACAACTACTATACTGTGACATGTGCTGCTATACTAATGTACAGCTACTAACAACTGCTGCTATACTAATCTACAGTCTACAATAACTACTGTACTGTGACATGTGCTGCTATACTAATGTACAGCTACTAACTGCTGCCTTACTAATCTACAGCCTACAACAACTACTACTGTACTGTGACATGTGCTGCTATACTAATGACTAATGTACAGCTACTAACAACTGCTATACTAATCTACAGTCTATAACAACTACTATACTGTGACATGTGCTGCTATACTAATGTACAGCTACTAACAACTGCTGCTATACTAATCTACAGTCTACAACAACAACTGTACTGTGACATGTGCTGCTATACTAATGTACAGCTACTAACAACTGCTGCTATACTAATCTACAGCCTACAACAACTACTGTACTGTGACATTTGCTGCTATACTAATGTACAGCTACTAACAACTGCTGCTATACTAATCTACAGTCTACAACAACTACTGTACTGTGACATGTGCTGCTATACTAATGTACAGCTACTAACTGCTGCTATACTAATGTACAGTCTACAACAACTACTGTACTGTGACATGTGCTGCTATACTAATGTACAGCTACTAGCAACTGCTGCCATACTAATATACAGTCTACAACAACTACTGTACTGTGACAAGTGCTGCTATACTAATGTACAGCTACTAACAACTGCTGCTATACTAATCTACAGCCTACAACAACTACTGTACCGTGACATTTGCTGCTATACTAATGTACAGCTACTAACAACTACTGCCATACTAATCTACAGTCTACAACAACTACTGTACTGTGACATGTGCTGCTATACTAATGTACAGCTACTAACTGCTGCTATACTAATGTACAGTCTACAACAACTACTGTACTGTGACATGTGCTGCTATACTAATGTACAGCTACTAGCAACTGCTGCCATACTAATCTACAGTCTACAATAACTACTGTACTATGACATGTGCTGCTATACTAATGTACAGCTACTAACAACTACTGCCATACTAATCTACAGTCTACAACAACTACTGTACTGTGACATGTGCTGCTATACTAATGTACAGCTACTAACAACTGCTGCCATACTAATCTACAGTCTACAACAACTACTGTACTGTGACATGTGCTGCTATACTAATGTACAGCTACTAACAACTGCTGCTATACTAATCTACAGTCTACAACAACTACTGTACTGTGACATTTGCTGCTATACTAATGTACAGCTACTAGCAACTGCTGCCATACTAATCTACAGTCTACAACAACTACTACTGTACTGTGACATGTGCTGCTATACTAATGTACAGCTACTAACAACTGCTGCTATACTAATCTACAGCCTACAACAACTACTGTACTGTGACATGTGCTGCTATACTATTGTACAGCTACTAACAACTGCTGCTATACTAATCTACAGCCTACAACTACTGTACTGTGACATGTGCTGCTATACTATTGTACAGCTATTAACAACTGCTGCCATACTAATCTACAGTCTACAATAACTACTGTACTGTGATATGTGCTGCTATACTAATGTATAGCTACTAACTGCTGCTATACTAATGTACAGTCTACAACAACTACTGTACTGTGACATGTGCTGCTATACTATTGTACAGCTATTAGCAACTGCTGCCATACTAATCTACAGCCTACAATAACTACTGTACTATGACATGTGCTGCTATACTAATGTACAGCTACTAACAACTACTGCCATACTAATCTACAGTCTACAACAACTACTGTACTATGACATGTGCTGCTATACTAATGTACAGCTACTAACAACTGCTGCCATACTAATCTACAGTCTACAACAACTACTGTACTGTGACATTTGCTGCTATACTAATGTACAGCTACTAGCAACTGCTGCCATACTAATCTACAGTCTACAACAACTACTGTACTATGACATGTGCTGCTATACTAATGTACAGCTACTAACAACTGCTGCTATACTAATCTACAGTCTACAACAACTACTGTACTGTGACATGTGCTGCTATACTAATGTACAGCTACTAACAACTGCTGCCATACTAATCTACAGCCTACAACAACTACTGTACTGTGACATGTGCTGCTATACTAATGTACAGCCTACAACAACTACTGTACTGTGACAACTACTGCTATACTAATCTACAGCCTACAACAACTACTGTACTGTGACATTTGCTGCTATACTAATGTACAGCTACTAACTGCTGCCATACTAATCTACAGTCTACAACAACTACTGTACTGTGACATGTGCTGCTATACTAATGTACAGCTTCTAACAACTGCTGCCATACTAATCTACAGCCTACAACAACTACTGTACTGTGACATGTGCTGCTATACTAATGTACAGCTACTAACTGCTGCCATATTAATCTACAGCCTACAACAACTACTGTACTGTGACATGTGCTGCTATACTAATGTACAGCTACTAACAACTGCTGCCATACTAATCTACAGCCTACAACAACTACTGTACTGTGACATGTGCTGCCATACTAATCTACAGCCTACAACAACTACTGTACTGTGACAACTACTGCTATACTAATCTACAGCCTACAACAACTACTGTACTGTGACATTTGCTGCTATACTAATGTACAGCTACTAACTGCTGCTATACTAATCTACAGTCTACAACAACTACTGTACTGTGACATGTGCTGCTATACTAATGTACAGCTACTAACAACTGCTGCCATACTAATCTACAGCCTACAACAACTACTGTACTGTGACATGTGCTGCTATACTAATGTACAGCTACTAACTGCTGCCATATTAATCTACAGTCTACAACAACTACTGTACTATGACATGTGCTGCTATACTAATGTACAGCTACTAACAACTGCTGCCATACTAATCTACAGTCTACAACAACTACTACTGTACTGTGACATGTGCTGCTATACTAATGTACAGCTATTAACAACTGTTGCTATACTAATCTACAGCCTACAACAACTACTGTACTGTGACATGTGCTGCTATACTAATGTACAGCTACTAACTGCTGCTATACTAATGTACAGTCTACAACAACTACTGTACTGTGACATGTGCTGCTATACTATTGTACAGCTACTAGCAACTGCTGCCATACTAATCTACAGCCTACAACAACTACTACTGTACTGTGACATGTGCTGCTATACTAATGTACAGCTATTAACATCTGCTGCCATACTAATCTACAGTCTACAACAACTACTGTACTGTGACATGTGCTGCTATACTAATGTACAGCTACTAACAACTGCTGCCATACTAATCTACAGTCTACAACAACTACTGTACTGTGACATTTGCTGCTATACTAATGTACAGCTACTAGCAACTGCTGCCATACTAATCTACAGTCTACAACAACTACTACTGTACTGTGACATGTGCTGCTATACTAATGTACAGCTATTAACAACTGCTGCCATACTAATCTACAGTCTACAACAACTACTGTACTGTGATATGTGCTGCTATACTAATGTACAGCTACTAACTGCTGCTATACTAATGTACAGTCTACAACAACTACTGTACTGTGACATGTGCTGCTATACTAATGTACAGCTACTAGCAACTGCTGCCATACTAATCTACAGTCTACAATAACTACTCTACTATGACATGTGCTGCTAAACTAATGTACAGCTACTAACAACTACTGCCATACTAATCTACAGTCTACAACAACTACTGTACTATGACATGTGCTGCTATACTAATGTACAGCTACTAACAACTGCTGCCATACTAATCTACAGTCTACAACAACTACTGTACTATGACATGTGCTGCTATACTAATGTATAGCTACTAACTGCTGCTATACTAATCTACAGTCTACAACTACTGTACTGTGACATTTGCTACTATACTAATGTACAGCTACTGACAACTGCTGCTATACTAATCTACAGTATACAATAACTACTGTACTGTGACATGTGGAGTTTGTATATTCTCCCTGTGCTTGCGTGGGTTTCCTCCGGGTACTCCGGTTTCCTCCCACACTCCAAAAATATACTGGTAGGTTAATTGGCTCCCAGCAAAAATGAACCCTAGTGCGTATGTGTGTGAGCGTCTGTTAGGGAATATAGATTGTAAGCTCCACTGGGGCAGAGATTCGTGTGAATGGCCAAATATTCTCTGTAAAGCGCTGCGGAATAAGTGTGCACTATATAAATAACTGGTAATAAATAAATAAATAAATAAATGTGCAGCTATACTAATGTACAGCTACTAACAACTGCTGCTATACTAATCTACTGCCTACAACAACTACTGTACTGTGACATGTGCTGCTATACTATTGTACAGCTACTAACAACTGCTGCTATACTAATCTACAGCCTACAACAACTACTGTACTGTGACATGTGCTGCTATACTATTGTACAGCTACTAACAACTGCTGCTATACTAATCTACAGTCTACAACAACTACTGTACTGTGACATTTGCTACTATACTAATGTTCAGCTACTGACAACTGCTGCTATACTAATCTACAGTCTACAATAACTACTGTACTGTGATATTTGCTACTATACTAATGTACAGCTACTAACAACTGCTGCTATACTAATCTACAGTCTACAACAACTACTGTACTGTGACATTTGCTGCTATACTAATGTACAGCTACTAACAACTGCTGCCATACTAATCTACAGCCTACAACAACTACTATACTGTGACATGTGCTGCTATACTAATGTACAGCTACTAACAACTGCTGCTATACTAATCTACAGTCTACAACAACTACTGTACTGTGACATGTGCTGCTATACTAATGTACAGCTACTAACAACTGCTATACTAATCTACAGTCTACAACAACTACTATACTGTGACATGTGCTGCTATACTAATGTACAGCAACTAACAACTGCTGCTATACTAATCTACAGTCTACAACAACAACTGTACTGTGACATGTGCTGCTATACTAATGTACAGCTACTAACAACTGCTGCTATACTAATCTACAGCCTACAACAACTACTGTACAGTGACATTTGCTGCTATACTAATGTACAGCTACTAACAACTGCTGCTATACTAATCTACAGTCTACAACTACTACTGTACTGTGACATGTGCTGCTATACTAATGTACAGCTACTAACTGCTGCTATACTACTGTACAGTCTACAACAACTACTGTACTGTGACATGTGCTGCTATACTAATGTACAGCTACTAACAACTGCTGCTATACTAATCTACAGCCTACAACAACTACTGTACTGTGACATTTGCTGCTATACTAATGTACAGCTACTAACAACTGCTGCCATACTAATCTACAGTCTACAACAACTACTGTACTGTGACATGTGCTGCTATACTAATGTACAGCTACTAACTGCTGCTATACTAATGTACAGTCTACAACAACTACTGTACTGTGACATGTGCTGCTATACTAATGTACAGCTACTAACAACTGCTGCCATACTAATCTACAGTCTACAACAACTACTGTACTATGACATGTGCTGCTATACTAATGTACAGCTACTAACAACTGCTGCCATACTAATCTACAGTCTACAACAACTACTGTACTATGACATGTGCTGCTATACTAATGTACAGCTACTAACAACTGCTGCCATACTAATCTACAGTCTACAACAACTACTGTACTGTGACATGTGCTGCTATACTAATGTACAGCTACTAACAACTGCTGCCATACTAATCTACAGTCTACAACAACTACTGTACTATGACATGTGCTGCTATACTAATGTACAGCTACTAACAACTGCTGCCATACTAATCTCCAGTCTACAACAACTACTGTACTGTGACATTTGCTGCTATACTAATGTACAGCTACTAGCAACTGCTGCCATACTAATCTACAGTCTACAACAACTACTGTACTATGACATGTGCTGCTATACTAATGTACAGCTACTAACAACTGCTGCCATACTAATCTACAGTCTACAACAACTACGGTACTATGACATGTGCTGCTATACTAATGTACAGCTACTAACAACTGCTGCCATACTAATCTACAGTCTACAACAACTACTGTACTATGACATGTGCTGCTATACTAATGTACAGCTACTAACAACTGCTGCCATACTAATCTACAGTCTACAACAACTACTGTACTGTGACATGTGCTGCTATACTAATGTACAGCTACTAGCAACTGCTGCCATACTAATCTACAGTCTACAACAACTACTGTACTATGACATGTGCTGCTATACTAATGTACAGCTACTAACAACTGCTGCCATACTAATCTACAGTCTACAACAACTACTGTACTGTGACATGTGCTGCTATACTAATGTACAGCTACTAACAACTGCTGCCATACTAATCTACAGTCTACAACAACTACTACTGTACTGTGACATGTGCTGCTATACTAATGTACAGCTATTAACATCTGCTGCCATACTAATCTACAGCCTACAACAACTACTGTACTGTGACATGTGCTGCTATACTAATGTACAGCTACTAACTGCTGCTATACTAATGTACAGTCTACAACAACTACTGTACTGTGACATGTGCTGCTATACTAATGTACAGCTACTAGCAACTGCTGCCATACTAATCTACAGTTTACAATAACTACTGTACTTTGACATGTGCTGCTATACTAATGTACAGCTACTAACAACTGCTGCCATACTAATCTACAGTCTACAACAACTACTGTACTATGACATGTGCTGCTATACTAATGTACAGCTACTAATAACTGCTGCCATACTAATCTACAGTCTACAACAACTACTGTACTATGACATGTGCTGCTATACTAATGTTCAGCTACTTACAACTGCTGCCATACTAATCTACAGCCTACAACAACTACTGTACTGTGACATGTGCTGCTATACTAATGTACAGCTACTAACAACTGCTGCCATACTAATCTACAGTCTACAACAACTACTGTACTGTGACATTTGCTGCTATACTAATGTACAGCTACTAACAACTGCTGCCATACTAATCTACAGTCTACAACAACTAATGTACTATGACATGTGCTGCTATACTAATGTACAGCTACTAACAACTGCTGCTATACTAATCTACAGTCTACAACAACTACTGTACTATGACATGTGCTGCTATACTAATGTACAGCTACTAACAACTGCTGCCATACTAATCTACAGTCTACAACAACTACTACTGTACTGTGACATGTGCTGCTATACTAATGTACACCTATTAACAACTGCTGCCATACTAATCTACAGTCTACAACAACTACTGTACTGTGACATGTGCTGCTATACTAATGTACAGCTACTAACAACTGCTGCCATACTAATCTACAGCCTACAACAACTACTAATGTACTGTGACATGTGCTGCTATACTAATGTACAGCTACTAACAACTGCTGCCATACTAATCTACAGTCTACAACAACTACTGTACTGTGATATGTGCTGCTATACTAATGTACAGCTACTAACAACTGCTGCCATACTAATCTACAGCCTACAACAACTACTGTACTGTGACATGTGCTGCTATACTAATGTACAGCTATTAACAACTGCTGCCATACTAATCTACAGCCTACAACAACTACTGTACTGTGACATGTGCTGCTATACTAATGTACAGCTACTAACAACTGCTGCCATACTAATCTACAGCCTACAACAACTACTGTACTGTGACATGTGCTGCTATACTAATGTCCAGCTACTAACAACTGCTGCCATACTAATCTACAGCCTACAACAACTACTGTACTGTGACATGTGCTGCTATACTAATGTACAGCTACTAACAACTGCTGCCATACTAATCTACAGCCTACAACAACTACTGTACTGTGACATGTGCTGCTATACTAATGTACAGCTATTAACAACTGCTGCCATACTAATCTACAGCCTACAACAACTACTGTACTGTGACATGTGCTGCTATACTAATGTACAGCTACTAACAACTGCTGCCATACTAATCTACAGCCTACAACAACTACTGTACTGTGACATGTGCTGCTATACTAATGTACAGCTACTAACAACTGCTGCCATACTAATCTACAGCCTACAACAACTACTGTACTGTGACATGTGCTGCTATACTAATGTACAGCTACTAACAACTGCTGCCATACTAATCTACTCTATAACAACTACTGTACTGTGACATATGCTGCTATACTAATGTACAGCTATTAACAACTGCTGCCATACTAATCTACAGCCTACAACAACTACTGTACTGTGACATGTGCTGCTATACTAATGTACAGCTACTAACAACTGCTGCCATACTAATCTACAGCCTACAACAACTACTGTACTATGACATGTGCTGCTATACTAATGTACAGCTACTAACAACTGCTGCCATAGTAATCTACAGTCTACAACAACTACTGTACTGTGACATTTGCTGCTATACTAATGTACAGCTACTAACAACTGCTGCCATACTAATCTACAGTCTACAACAACTAATGTACTATGACATGTGCTGCTATACTAATGTACAGCTACTAACAACTGCTGCTATACTAATCTACAGTCTACAACAACTACTGTACTATGACATGTGCTGCTATACTAATGTACAGCTACTAACAACTGCTGCCATACTAATCTACAGTCTACAACAACTACTACTGTACTGTGACATGTGCTGCTATACTAATGTACACCTATTAACAACTGCTGCCATACTAATCTACAGTCTACAACAACTACTGTACTGTGACATGTGCTGCTATACTAATGTACAGCTACTAACAACTGCTGCCATACTAATCTACAGCCTACAACAACTACTAATGTACTGTGACATGTGCTGCTATACTAATGTACAGCTACTAACAACTGCTGCCATCCTAATCTACAGTCTACAACAACTACTGTACTGTGATATGTGCTGCTATACTAATGTACAGCTACTAACAACTGCTGCCATACTAATCTACAGCCTACAACAACTACTGTACTGTGACATGTGCTGCTATACTAATGTACAGCTATTAACAACTGCTGCCATACTAATCTACAGCCTACAACAACTACTGTACTGTGACATGTGCTGCTATACTAATGTACAGCTACTAACAACTGCTGCCATACTAATCTACAGCCTACAACAACTACTGTACTGTCACATGTGCTGCTATACTAATGTACAGCTACTAACAACTGCTGCCATACTAATCTACAGCCTACAACAACTACTGTACTGTGACATGTGCTGCTATACTAATGTACAGCTACTAACAACTGCTGCCATACTACTAATCTACAGCCTACAACAACTACTGTACTGTGACATGTGCTGCTATACTAATGTACAGCTACTAACAACTGCTGCCATACTAATCTACAGCCTACAACAACTACTGTACTGTGACATGTGCTGCTATACTAATGTACAGCTACTAACAACTGCTGCCATACTAATCTACAGCCTACAACAACTACTGTACTGTGACATGTGCTGCTATACTAATGTACAGCTATTAACAACTGCTGCCATACTAATCTACAGCCTACAACTACTGTACTGTGACATGTGCTGCTATACTAATGTACAGCTACTAACAACTGCTGCCATACTAATCTACAGCCTACAACAACTACTGTACTGTGACATGTGCTGCTATACTAATGTACAGCTACTAACAACTGCTGCCATACTAATCTACTCTATAACAACTACTGTACTGTGACATATGCTGCTATACTAATGTACAGCTATTAACAACTGCTGCCATACTAATCTACAGCCTACAACAACTACTGTACTGTGACATGTGCTGCTATACTAATGTACAGCTACTAACAACTGCTGCCATACTAATCTACAGCCTACAACAACTACTGTACTATGACATGTGCTGCTATACTAATGTACAGCTACTAACAACTGCTGCCATAGTAATCTACAGTCTACAACAACTACTGTACTGTGACATTTGCTGCTATACTAATGTACAGCTACTAACAACTGCTGCCATACTAATCTACAGTCTACAACAACTACTGTACTATGACATGTGCTGCTATACTAATGTACAGCTACTAGCAACTGCTGCCATACTAATCTACAGTCTACAACAACTACTGTACTATGACATGTGCTGCTATACTAATGTACAGCTACTAGCAACTGCTGCCATACTAATCTACAGTCTACAACAACTACTGTACTATGACATGTGCTGCTATACTAATGTACAGCTACTAACAACTGCTGCCATACTAATCTACAGTCTACAACAACTACTACTGTACTGTGACATGTGCTGCTATACTAATGTACAGCTATTAACAACTGCTGCTATACTAATCTACAGTCTACAACAACTACTACTGTACTGTGACATGTGCTGCTATACTAATGTACAGCTATTAACAACTGCTGCTATACTAATCTACAGTCTACAACAACAACTACTGTACTGTGACATGTGCTGCTATACTAATGTACAGCTATTAACAACTGCTGCCATACTAATCTACAGCCTACAACAACTACTGTACTGTGATATATGCTGCTATACTAATGTACAGCTATTAATAACTGCTGCCATACTAATCTACAACCTACAACAACTACTGTACTGTGACATTTGCTGCTATACTAATGTACAGCTACTAACAACTGCTGCTATACTAATCTACAGCCTACAACAACTACTGTACTGTGACATGTGCTGCTATACTAATGTACAGCTACTAACAACTGCTGCCATACTAATCTACAGCCTACAACAACTACTGTACTGTGACATGTGCTGCTATACTAATGGACAGCTACTAACAACTACTGCCATACTAATCTACAGCCTACAACAACTACTGTACTGTGACATGTGCTGCTATACTAATGTACAGCTAATAACAACTGCTGCCATACTAATCTACAGTCTACAACAACTACTGTACTGTGACATGTGCTGCTATACTAATGTACAGCTACTAACAACTGCTGCCATACTAATCTACAGTCTACAACAATTACTGTACTGTGACATGTGCTGCTATACTAATGTACAGCTACTAACAACTGCTGCCATACTAATCTACAGTCTACAACAACTACTATAATGTGACATGTGCTGCTATACTAATGTACAGCTACTATCAACTACTGCTATACTAATCTACAGTCTACAACAACTACTGTATTGTGACATGTGCTGCTATACTAATGTACAGCTAATAACTGCTGCTATACTAATCTACAGTCTACAACAATTACTGTACTGTGACATGTGCTGCTATACTAATGTACAGCTACTAACTGCTGCCATACTAATCTACAGTCTACAACAACTACTATACTGTGACATGTGCTGCTATACTAATGTACAGCTACTAACAACTACTGCTATACTAATCTACAGCCTACAATAACTACTGTACTGTGACATGTGCTGCTATACTAATGTACAGCTACTAACAACTGCTGCTATACTAATCTACAGCCTACAACAACTACTGTACTGTGACATGTGCTGCTATACTAATGTACAGCTACTAACAACTGCTGCCATACTAATCTACAGTCTACAACAACTACTGTACTGTGACATGTGCTGCTATACTAATGTACAGCTACTAACTGCTGCTATACTAATCTACAGTCTACAACAACTACTGTACTATGACATGTGCTGCTATACTAATGTACAGCTACTAACAACTGCTGCTATACTAATCTACAGCCTACAACAACTACTGTACTGTGACATGTGCTGCTATACTAATGTACAGCTACTAACAACTGCTGCTATACTAATCTACAGTCTACAACAACTACTGTACTGTGACATGTGCTGCTATACTAATGTACAGCTACTAACAACTGCTGCCATACTAATGTACAGTCTACAACAACTACTGTACTGTGACATGTGCTGCTATACTAATGTACAGCTACTAACAACTGCTGCTATACTAATCTACAGTCTACAACAACTACTGTACTGTGACATGTGCTGCTATACTAATGTACAGCTACTAACAACTGCTGCTATACTAATCTACAGTCTACAACAACTACTGTACTGTGACATGTGCTGCTATACTAATGTACAGCTACTAACAACTGCTGCTATACTAATCTACAGTCTACAACAACTACTGTACTGTGACATTTGCTGCTATACTAATGTACAGCTACTAACAACTGCTGCCATATTAATCTACAGTCTACAACAACTACTGTACTGTGACATGTGCTGCTATACTAATGTACAGCTACTAGCAACTGCTGCCATACTAATCTACAGTCTACAACAACTACTACTGTACTGTGACATGTGCTGCTATTCTAATGTACAGCTATTAACAACTGCTGCCACACTAATCTACAGTCTACAACAACTACTGTACTGTGACATGTGCTGCTATACTAATGTACAGCTACTAACTGCTGCTATACTAATGTACAGTCTACAACAACTACTGTACTGTGACATGTGCTGCTATACTAATGTACAGCTACTAGCAACTGCTGCCATACTAATCTACAGTCTACAATAACTACTCTACTATGACATGTGCTGCTATACTAATGTACAGCTACTAGCAACTGCTGCCATACTAATCTACAGTCTACAACAACTACTGTACTATGACATGTGCTGCTATTCTAATGTACAGCTACTAACAACTGCTGCCATACTAATCTACAGTCTACAACAACTACTACTGTACTGTGACATGTGCTGCTATACTAATGTACAGCTATTAACATCTGCTGCCATACTAATCTACAGTCTACAACAACAACTGTACTGTGACATGTGCTGCTATACTAATGTACAGCTACTAACAACTGCTGCCATACTAATCTACAGTCTACAACAACTACTGTACTGTGACATTTGCTGCTATACTAATGTACAGCTACTAGCAACTGCTGCCATACTAATCTACAGTCTACAACAACTACTACTGTACTGTGACATGTGCTGCTATACTAATGTACAGCTATTAACAACTGCTGCCATACTAATCTACAGTCTACAACAACTACTGTACTGTGACATGTGCTGCTATACTAATGTACAGCTACTAACTGCTGCTATACTAATGTACAGTCTACAACAACTACTGTACTGTGACATGTGCTGCTATACTAATGTACAGCTACTAGCAACTGCTGCCATACTAATCTACAGTCTACAATAACTACTCTACTATGACATGTGCTGCTATACTAATGTACAGCTACTAACAACTACTGCCATACTAATCTACAGTCTACAACAACTACTGTACTATGACATGTGCTGCTATACTAATGTACAGCTACTAACAACTGCTGCCATACTAATCTATAGTCTACAACAACTACTGTACTATGACATGTGCTGCTATACTAATGTATAGCTACTAACTGCTGCTATACTAATCTACAGTCTACAACTACTGTACTGTGACATTTGCTACTATACTAATGTACAGCTACTGACAACTGCTGCTATACTAATCTACAGTATACAATAACTACTGTATTGTGACATGTGGAGTTTGTATATTCTCCCTGTGCTTGCGTGGGTTTCCTCCGGGTACTCCGGTTTCCTCCCACACTCCAAAAATATACTGGTAGGTTAATTGGCTCCCAGCAAAAATGAACCCTAGTGCGTATGTGTGTGAGCGTCTGTTAGGGAATATAGATTGTAAGCTCCACTGGGGCAGAGATTCGTGTGAATGGCCAAATATTCTCTGTAAAGCGCTGCAGAATAAGTGTGCACTATATAAATAACTGGTAATAAATAAATAAATAAATGTGCAGCTATACTAATGTACAGCTACTAACAACTGCTGCTATACTAATCTACAGCCTACAACAACTACTGTACTGTGACATGTGCTGCTATACTATTGTACAGCTACTAACAACTGCTGCTATACTAATCTACAGCCTACAACAACTACTGTACTGTGACATGTGCTGCTATACTATTGTACAGCTACTAACAACTGCTGCTATACTAATCTACAGTCTACAACAACTACTGTACTGTGACATTTGCTACTATACTAATGTTCAGCTACTGACAACTGCTGCCATACTAATCTACAGTCTACAATAACTACTGTACTGTGATATTTGCTACTATACTAATGTACAGCTACTAACAACTGCTGCTATACTAATCTACAGTCTACAACAACTACTGTACTGTGACATGTGCTGCTATACTAATGTACAGCTACTAACAACTGCTGCCATACTAATCTACAGCCTACAACAACTACTATACTGTGACATGTGCTGCTATACTAATGTACAGCTACTAACAACTGCTGCTATACTAATCTACAGTCTACAATAACTACTGTACTGTGACATGTGCTGCTATACTAATGTACAGCTACTAACAACTGCTATACTAATCTACAGTCTACAACAACTACTATACTGTGACATGTGCTGCTATACTAATGTACAGCAACTAACAACTGCTGCTATACTAATCTACAGTCTACAACAACAACTGTACTGTGACATGTGCTGCTATACTAATGTACAGCTACTAACAACTGCTGCTATACTAATCTACAGCCTACAACAACTACTGTACAGTGACATTTGCTGCTATACTAATGTACAGCTACTAACAACTGCTGCTATACTAATCTACAGTCTACAACTACTACTGTACTGTGACATGTGCTGCTATACTAATGTACAGCTACTAACTGCTGCTATACTACTGTACAGTCTACAACAACTACTGTACTGTGACATGTGCTGCTATACTAATGTACAGCTACTAACAACTGCTGCTATACTAATCTACAGCCTACAACAACTACTGTACTGTGACATTTGCTGCTATACTAATGTACAGCTACTAACAACTGCTGCCATACTAATCTACAGTCTACAACAACTACTGTACTGTGACATGTGCTGCTATACTAATGTACAGCTATTAACAACTGCTGCCATACTAATCTACAGTCTACAACAACTACTACTGTACTGTGACATGTGCTGCTATACTAATGTACAGCTATTAACATCTGCTGCCATACTAATCTACAGCCTACAACAACTACTGTACTGTGACATGTGCTGCTATACTAATGTACAGCTACTAACTGCTGCTATACTAATGTACAGTCTACAACAACTACTGTACTGTGACATGTGCTGCTATACTAATGTACAGCTACTAGCAACTGCTGCCATACTAATCTACAGTTTACAATAACTACTGTACTTTGACATGTGCTGTTATACTATTGTACAGCTACTAACAACTGCTGCCATACTAATCTACAGACTACAACAACTACTGTACTATGACATGTGCTGCTATACTAATGTACAGCTACTAACAACTGCTGCCATACTAATCTACAGTCTACAACAACTACTGTACTATGACATGTGCTGCTATACTAATGTTCAGCTACTTACAACTGCTGCCATACTAATCTACAGCCTACAACAACTACTGTACTGTGACATGTGCTGCTATACTAATGTACAGCTACTAACAACTGCTGCCATACTAATCTACAGTCTACAACAACTACTGTACTGTGACATTTGCTGCTATACTAATGTACAGCTACTAACAACTGCTGCCATACTAATCTACAGTCTACAACAACTAATGTACTATGACATGTGCTGCTATACTAATGTACAGCTACTAACAACTGCTGCTATACTAATCTACAGTCTACAACAACTACTGTACTATGACATGTGCTGCTATACTAATGTACAGCTACTAACAACTGCTGCCATACTAATCTACCTTCTACAACAACTACTACTGTACTGTGACATGTGCTGCTATACTAATGTACACCTATTAACAACTGCTGCCATACTAATCTACAGTCTACAACAACTACTAATGTACTGTGACATGTGCTGCTATACTAATGTACAGCTACTAACAACTGCTGCCATACTAATCTACAGTCTACAACAACTACTGTACTGTGATATATGCTGCTATACTAATGTACAGCTACTAACAACTGCTGCCATACTAATCTACAGCCTACAACAACTACTGTACTGTGACATGTGCTGCTATACTAATGTACAGCTACTAACTGCTGCTATACTAATCTACAGTCTACAACTACTGTACTGTGACATTTGCTACTATACTAATGTACAGCTACTGACAACTGCTGCTATACTAATCTACAGTCTACAATAACTACTGTACTGTGACATGTGGAGTTTGTATATTCTCCCTGTGCTTGCGTGGGTTTCCTCCGGGTACTCCGGTTTCCTCCCACACTCCAAAAATATACTGGTAGGTTAATTGGCTCCCAGCAAAAATTAACCCTAGTGCGTATGTGTGTGAGCGTCTGTTAGGGAATATAGATTGTAAGCTCCACTGGGGCAGAGATTCGTGTGAATGGCCAAATATTCTCTGTAAAGCGCTGCGGAATATGTGTGCACTATATAAATAACTGGTAATAAATAAATAAATAAATGTGCAGCTATACTAATGTACAGCTACTAACAACTGCTGCTATACTAATCTACAGCCTACAACAACTACTGTACTGTGACATGTGCTGCTATACTATTGTACAGCTACTAACAACTGCTGCTATACTAATCTACAGCCTACAACAACTACTGTACTGTGACATGTGCTGCTATACTATTGTACAGCTACTAACAACTGCTGCTATTCTAATCTACAGTCTACAACAACTACTGTACTGTGACATTTGCTACTATACTAATGTTCAGCTACTGACAACTGCTGCTATACTAATCTACAGTCTACAATATTTACTGTACTGTGATATTTGCTACTATACTAATGTACAGCTACTAACAACTGCTGCTATACTAATCTACAGCCTACAACAACTACTGTACTGTGACATGTGCTGCTATACTAATGTACAGCTACTAACAACTGCTGCCATACTAATCTACAGCCTAAAACAACTACTATACTGTGACATGTGCTGCTATACTAATGTACAGCTACTAACAACTGCTGCTATACTAATCTACAGTCTACAATAACTACTGTACTGTGACATGTGCTGCTATACTAATGTACAGCTACTAACAACTGCTATACTAATCTACAGTCTACAACAACTACTATACTGTGACATGTGCTGCTATACTAATGTACAGCTACTAACAACTGCTGCTATACTAATCTACAGTCTACAATAACTACTGTACTGTGACATGTGCTGCTATACTAATGTACAGCTACTAACTGCTGCCTTACTAATCTACAGCCTACAACAACTACTACTGTACTGTGACATGTGCTGCTATACTAATGACTAATGTACACCTACTAACTGCTGCCATACTAATCTACAGTCTACAACAACAACTGTACTGTGACATGTGCTGCTATACTAATGTACAGCTACTAACAACTGCTGCTATACTAATCTACAGCCTACAACAACTACTGTACTGTGACATTTGCTGCTATACTAATGTACAGCTACTAACAACTGCTGCCATACTAATCTACAGTCTACAACAACTACTGTACTGTGATATGTGCTGCTATACTAATGTACAGCTACTAACTGCTGCTGTACTAATGTACAGTCTACAACAACTACTGTACTGTGACATGTGCTGCTATACTAATGTACAGCTACTAACAACTGCTGCTATACTAATCTACAGCCTACAACAACTACTGTACTGTGACATTTGCTGCTATACTAATGTACAGCTACTAACAACTGCTGCCATACTAATCTACAGTCTACAACAACTACTGTACTGTGACATGTGCTGCTATACTAATGTACAGCTACTAGCAACTGCTGCAATACTAATCTACAGTCTACAACAACTACTGTACTGTGACATTTGCTGCTATACTAATGTACAGCTACTAGCAACTGCTGCCATACTAATCTACAGTCTACAACAACTACTGTACTATGACATGTGCTGCTATACTAATGTACAGCTACTAACTGCTGCTATACTAATGTACAGTCTACAACAACTACTGTACTGTGACATGTGCTGCTATACTAATGTACAGCTACTAGCAACTGCTGCCATACTAATCTACAGTCTACAATAACTACTGTACTATGACATGTGCTGCTATACTAATGTACAGCTACTAACAACTACTGCCATACTAATCTACAGTCTACAACAACTACTGTACTATGACATGTGCTGCTATACTAATGTACAGCTACTAACAACTGCTGCCATACTAATCTACAGTCTACAACAACTACTGTACTGTGACATTTGCTGCTATACTAATGTACAGCTACTAGCAACTGCTGCCATACTAATCTACAGTCTACAACAACTACTGTACTATGACATGTGCTGCTATACTAATGTACAGCTACTAACAACTGCTGCCATACTAATCTACAGTCTACAACAACTACTGTACTATGACATGTGCTGCTATACTAATGTACAGCTACTAACAACTGCTGCCATACTAATCTACAGTCTACAACAACTACTGTACTATGACATGTGCTGCTATTCTAATGTACAGCTACTAACAACTGCTGCCATACTAATCTACAGTCTACAACAACTACTACTGTACTGTGACATGTGCTGCTATACTAATGTACAGCTATTAACATCTGCTGCCATACTAATCTACAGTCTACAACAACTACTGTACTGTGACATGTGCTGCTATACTAATGTACAGCTACTAACAACTGCTGCCATACTAATCTACAGTCTACAACAACTACTGTACTGTGACATTTGCTGCTATACTAATGTACAGCTACTAGCAACTGCTGCCATACTAATCTACAGTCTACAACAACTACTACTGTACTGTGACATGTGCTGCTATACTAATGTACAGCTATTAACAACTGCTGCCATACTAATCTACAGTCTACAACAACTACTGTACTGTGACATGTGCTGCTATACTAATGTACAGCTACTAACTGCTGCTATACTAATGTACAGTCTACAACAACTACTGTACTGTGACATGTGCTGCTATACTAATGTACAGCTACTAGCAACTGCTGCCATACTAATCTACAGTCTACAATAACTACTCTACTATGACATGTGCTGCTATACTAATGTACAGCTACTAACAACTACTGCCATACTAATCTACAGTCTACAACAACTACTGTACTATGACATGTGCTGCTATACTAATGTATAGCTACTAACTGCTGCTATACTAATCTACAGTCTACAACTACTGTACTGTGACATTTGCTACTATACTAATGTACAGCTACTGACAACTGCTGCTATACTAATCTACAGTATACAATAACTACTGTACTGTGACATGTGGAGTTTGTATATTCTCCCTGTGCTTGCGTGGGTTTCCTCCGGGTACTCCGGTTTCCTCCCACACTCCAAAAATATACTGGTAGGTTAATTGGCTCCCAGCAAAAATGAACCCTAGTGCGTATGTGTGTGAGCGTCTGTTAGGGAATATAGATTGTAAGCTCCACTGGGGCAGAGATTCGTGTGAATGGCCAAATATTCTCTGTAAAGCGCTGCGGAATAAGTGTGCACTATATAAATAACTGGTAATAAATAAATAAATAAATGTGCAGCTATACTAATGTACAGCTACTAACAACTGCTGCTATACTAATCTACAGCCTACAACAACTACTGTACTGTGACATGTGCTGCTATACTATTGTACAGCTACTAACAACTGCTGCTATACTAATCTACAGCCTACAACAACTACTGTACTGTGACATGTGCTGCTATACTATTGTACAGCTACTAACAACTGCTGCTATTCTAATCTACAGTCTACAACAACTACTGTACTGTGACATTTGCTACTATACTAATGTTCAGCTACTGACAACTGCTGCTATACTAATCTACAGTCTACAATATTTACTGTACTGTGATATTTGCTACTATACTAATGTACAGCTACTAACAACTGCTGCTATACTAATCTACAGCCTACAACAACTACTGTACTGTGACATGTGCTGCTATACTAATGTACAGCTACTAACAACTGCTGCCATACTAATCTACAGCCTAAAACAACTACTATACTGTGACATGTGCTGCTATACTAATGTACAGCTACTAACAACTGCTGCTATACTAATCTACAGTCTACAATAACTACTGTACTGTGACATGTGCTGCTATACTAATGTACAGCTACTAACAACTGCTATACTAATCTACAGTCTACAACAACTACTATACTGTGACATGTGCTGCTATACTAATGTACAGCTACTAACAACTGCTGCTATACTAATCTACAGTCTACAATAACTACTGTACTGTGACATGTGCTGCTATACTAATGTACAGCTACTAACTGCTGCCTTACTAATCTACAGCCTACAACAACTACTACTGTACTGTGACATGTGCTGCTATACTAATGACTAATGTACACCTACTAACTGCTGCCATACTAATCTACAGTCTACAACAACAACTGTACTGTGACATGTGCTGCTATACTAATGTACAGCTACTAACAACTGCTGCTATACTAATCTACAGCCTACAACAACTACTGTACTGTGACATTTGCTGCTATACTAATGTACAGCTACTAACAACTGCTGCCATACTAATCTACAGTCTACAACAACTACTGTACTGTGATATGTGCTGCTATACTAATGTACAGCTACTAACTGCTGCTGTACTAATGTACAGTCTACAACAACTACTGTACTGTGACATGTGCTGCTATACTAATGTACAGCTACTAACAACTGCTGCTATACTAATCTACAGCCTACAACAACTACTGTACTGTGACATTTGCTGCTATACTAATGTACAGCTACTAACAACTGCTGCCATACTAATCTACAGTCTACAACAACTACTGTACTGTGACATGTGCTGCTATACTAATGTACAGCTACTAGCAACTGCTGCAATACTAATCTACAGTCTACAACAACTACTGTACTGTGACATTTGCTGCTATACTAATGTACAGCTACTAGCAACTGCTGCCATACTAATCTACAGTCTACAACAACTACTGTACTATGACATGTGCTGCTATACTAATGTACAGCTACTAACTGCTGCTATACTAATGTACAGTCTACAACAACTACTGTACTGTGACATGTGCTGCTATACTAATGTACAGCTACTAGCAACTGCTGCCATACTAATCTACAGTCTACAATAACTACTGTACTATGACATGTGCTGCTATACTAATGTACAGCTACTAACAACTACTGCCATACTAATCTACAGTCTACAACAACTACTGTACTATGACATGTGCTGCTATACTAATGTACAGCTACTAACAACTGCTGCCATACTAATCTACAGTCTACAACAACTACTGTACTGTGACATGTGCTGCTATACTAATGTACAGCTACTAGCAACTGCTGCCATACTAATCTACAGTCTACAACAACTACTGTACTATGACATGTGCTGCTATACTAATGTACAGCTACTAACAACTGCTGCCATACTAATCTACAGTCTACAACAACTACTGTACTATGACATGTGCTGCTATACTAATGTACAGCTACTAACAACTGCTGCCATACTAATCTACAGTCTACAACAACTACTGTACTATGACATGTGCTGCTATTCTAATGTACAGCTACTAACAACTGCTGCCATACTAATCTACAGTCTACAACAACTACTACTGTACTGTGACATGTGCTGCTATTCTAATGTACAGCTATTAACATCTGCTGCCATACTAATCTACAGTCTACAACAACTACTGTACTGTGACATGTGCTGCTATACTAATGTACAGCTACTAACAACTGCTGCCATACTAATCTACAGTCTACAACAACTACTGTACTGTGACATTTGCTGCTATACTAATGTACAGCTACTAGCAACTGCTGCCATACTAATCTACAGTCTACAACAACTACTACTGTACTGTGACATGTGCTGCTATACTAATGTACAGCTATTAACAACTGCTGCCATACTAATCTACAGTCTACAACAACTACTGTACTGTGACATGTGCTGCTATACTAATGTACAGCTACTAACTGCTGCTATACTAATGTACAGTCTACAACAACTACTGTACTGTGACATGTGCTGCTATACTAATGTACAGCTACTAGCAACTGCTGCCATACTAATCTACAGTCTACAATAACTACTCTACTATGACATGTGCTGCTATACTAATGTACAGCTACTAACAACTACTGCCATACTAATCTACAGTCTACAACAACTACTGTACTATGACATGTGCTGCTATACTAATGTATAGCTACTAACTGCTGCTATACTAATCTACAGTCTACAACTACTGTACTGTGACATTTGCTACTATACTAATGTACAGCTACTGACAACTGCTGCTATACTAATCTACAGTATACAACAACTACTGTACTGTGACATGTGGAGTTTGTATATTCTCCCTGTGCTTGCGTGGGTTTCCTCCGGGTACTCCGGTTTCCTCCCACACTCCAAAAATATACTGGTAGGTTAATTGGCTCCCAGCAAAAATGAACCCTAGTGCGTATGTGTGTGAGCGTCTGTTAGGGAATATAGATTGTAAGCTCCACTGGGGCAGAGATTCGTGTGAATGGCCAAATATTCTCTGTAAAGCGCTGCGGAATAAGTGTGCACTATATAAATAACTGGTAATAAATAAATAAATAAATGTGCAGCTATACTAATGTACAGCTACTAACAACTGCTGCTATACTAATCTACAGCCTACAACAACTACTGTACTGTGACATGTGCTGCTATACTATTGTACAGCTACTAACAACTGCTGCTATACTAATCTACAGCCTACAACAACTACTGTACTGTGACATGTGCTGCTATACTATTGTACAGCTACTAACAACTGCTGCTATACTAATCTACAGTCTACAACAACTACTGTACTGTGACATTTGCTACTATACTAATGTTCAGCTACTGACAACTGCTGCTATACTAATCTACAGTCTACAATAACTACTGTACTGTGATATTTGCTACTATACTAATGTACAGCTACTAACAACTGCTGCTATACTAATCTACAGTCTACAACAACTACTGTACTGTGACATGTGCTGCTATACTAATGTACAGCTACTAACAACTGCTGCCATACTAATCTACAGCCTACAACAACTACTATACTGTGACATGTGCTGCTATACTAATGTACAGCTACTAACAACTGCTGCTATACTAATCTACAGTCTACAATAACTACTGTACTGTGACATGTGCTGCTATACTAATGTACAGCTACTAACAACTGCTATACTAATCTACAGTCTACAACAACTACTATACTGTGACATGTGCTGCTATACTAATGTACAGCAACTAACAACTGCTGCTATACTAATCTACAGTCTAGAACAACAACTGTACTGTGACATGTGCTGCTATACTAATGTACAGCTACTAACAACTGCTGCTATACTAATCTACAGCCTACAACAACTACTGTACAGTGACATTTGCTGCTATACTAATGTACAGCTACTAACAACTGCTGCTATACTAATCTACAGTCTACAACTACTACTGTACTGTGACATGTGCTGCTATACTAATGTACAGCTACTAACTGCTGCTATACTACTGTACAGTCTACAACAACTACTGTACTGTGACATGTGCTGCTATACTAATGTACAGCTACTAACAACTGCTGCTATACTAATCTACAGCCTACAACAACTACTGTACTGTGACATTTGCTGCTATACTAATGTACAGCTACTAACAACTGCTGCCATACTAATCTACAGTCTACAACAACTACTGTACTGTGACATGTGCTGCTATACTAATGTACAGCTACTAACTGCTGCTATACTAATGTACAGTCTACAACAACTACTGTACTGTGACATGTGCTGCTATACTAATGTACAGCTACTAGCAACTGCTGCCATACTAATCTACAGTCTACAATAACTACTGTACTATGACATGTGCTGCTACACTAATGTACAGCTACTAACAACTACTGCCATACTAATCTACAGTCTACAACAACTACTGTACTATGACATGTGCTGCTATACTAATGTACAGCTACTAACAACTGCTGCCATACTAATCTACAGTCTACAACAACTACTGTACTATGACATGTGCTGCTATACTAATGTATAGCTACTAACAACTGCTGCCATACTAATCTACAGTCTACAACAACTACTGTACTGTGACATTTGCTGCTATACTAATGTACAGCTACTAGCAACTGCTGCCATACTAATCTACAGTCTACAACAACTACTATACTATGACATGTGCTGCTATACTAATGTACAGCTACTAACAACTGCTGCCATACTAATCTACAGTCTACAACAACTACTGTACTGTGACATGTGCTGCTATACTAATGTACAGCTACTAACAACTGCTGCCATACTAATCTACAGTCTACAACAACTACTACTGTACTGTGACATGTGCTGCTATACTAATGTACAGCTATTAACATCTGCTGCCATACTAATCTACAGCCTACAACAACTACTGTACTGTGACATGTGCTGCTATACTAATGTACAGCTACTAACTGCTGCTATACTAATGTACAGTCTACAACAACTACTGTACTGTGACATGTGCTGCTATACTAATGTACAGCTACTAGCAACTGCTGCCATACTAATCTACAGTTTACAATAACTACTGTACTTTGACATGTGCTGCTATACTAATGTACAGCTACTAACAACTGCTGCCATACTAATCTACAGTCTACAACAACTACTGTACTATGACATGTGCTGCTATACTAATGTACAGCTACTAACAACTGCTGCCATACTAATCTACAGTCTACAACAACTACTGTACTATGACATGTGCTGCTATACTAATGTTCAGCTACTTACAACTGCTGCCATACTAATCTACAGCCTACAACAACTACTGTACTGTGACATGTGCTGCTATACTAATGTACAGCTACTAACAACTGCTGCCATACTAATCTACAGTCTACAACAACTACTGTACTGTGACATTTGCTGCTATACTAATGTACAGCTACTAACAACTGCTGCCATACTAATCTACAGTCTACAACAACTAATGTACTATGACATGTGCTGCTATACTAATGTACAGCTACTAACAACTGCTGCTATACTAATCTACAGTCTACAACAACTACTGTACTATGACATGTGCTGCTATACTAATGTACAGCTACTAACAACTGCTGCCATACTAATCTACAGTCTACAACAACTACTACTGTACTGTGACATGTGCTGCTATACTAATGTACACCTATTAACAACTGCTGCCATACTAATCTACAGTCTACAACAACTACTGTACTGTGACATGTGCTGCTATACTAATGTACAGCTACTAACAACTGCTGCCATACTAATCTACAGCCTACAACAACTACTAATGTACTGTGACATGTGCTGCTATACTAATGTACAGCTACTAACAACTGCTGCCATACTAATCTACAGTCTACAACAACTACTGTACTGTGATATATGCTGCTATACTAATGTAAAGCTACTAACAACTGCTGCCATACTAATCTACAGCCTACAACAACTACTGTACTGTGACATGTGCTGCTATACTAATGTACAGCTATTAACAACTGCTGCCATACTAATCTACAGCCTACAACAACTACTGTACTGTGACATGTGCTGCTATACTAATGTACAGCTACTAACAACTGCTGCCATACTAATCTACAGCCTACAACAACTACTGTACTGTGACATGTGCTGCTATACTAATGTACAGCTACTAACAACTGCTGCCATACTAATCTACAGCCTACAACAACTACTGTACTGTGACATGTGCTGCTATACTAATGTACAGCTACTAACAACTGCTGCCATACTAATCTACAGCCTACAACAACTACTGTACTGTGACATGTGCTGCTATACTAATGTACAGCTATTAACAACTGCTGCCATACTAATCTACAGCCTACAACAACTACTGTACTGTGACATGTGCTGCTATACTAATGTACAGCTACTAACAACTGCTGCCATACTAATCTACAGCCTACAACAACTACTGTACTGTGACATGTGCTGCTATACTAATGTACAGCTACTAACAACTGCTGCCATACTAAGCTACTCTACAACAACTACTGTACTGTGACATATGCTGCTATACTAATGTACAGCTATTAACAACTGCTGCCATACTAATCTACAGCCTACAACAACTACTGTACTGTGACATGTGCTGCTATACTAATGTACAGCTACTAACAACTGCTGCCATGCTAATCTACAGTCTACAACAACTACTGTACTGTGACATTTGCTACTATACTAATGTACAGCTACTGACAACTGCTGCTATACTAATCTACAGTCTACAATAACTACTGTACTGTGACATGTGGAGTTTATATATTCTCCCTGTGCTTGCGTGGGTTTCCTCCGGGTACTGCGGTTTCCTCCCACACTCCAAAAATATACTGGTAGGTTAATTGGCTCCCAGCAAAAATTAACCCTAGTGCGTATGTGTGTGAGCGTCTGTTAGGGAATATAGATTGTAAGCTCCACTGGGGCAGAGATTCGTGTGAATGGCCAAATATTCTCTGTAAAGCGCTGCGGAATATGTGTGCACTATATAAATAACTGGTAATAAATAAATAAATAAATGTGCAGCTATACTAATGTACAGCTACTAACAACTGCTGCTATACTAATCTACAGCCTACAACAACTACTGTACTGTGACATGTGCTGCTATACTATTGTACAGCTACTAACAACTGCTGCTATACTAATCTACAGCCTACAACAACTACTGTACTGTGACATGTGCTGCTATACTATTGTACAGCTACTAACAACTGCTGCTATACTAATCTACAGTCTACAACAACTACTGTACTGTGACATGTGCTGCTATACTAATGTACAGCTACTAACAACTGCTGCTATACTAATCTACAGTCTACAATAACTACTGTACTGTGACATGTGCTGCTATACTAATGTACAGCTACTAACAACTGCTATACTAATCTACAGTCTACAACAACTACTATACTGTGACATGTGCTGCTATACTAAAGTACAGCTACTAACAACTGCTGCTATACTAATCTACAGTCTACAATAACTACTGTACTGTGACATGTGCTGCTATACTAATGTACAGCTACTAACTGCTGCTTTACTAATCTACAGCCTACAACAACTACTACTGTACTGTGACATGTGCTGCTATACTAATGACTAATGTACACCTACTAACTGCTGCCATACTAATCTACAGTCTACAAAAACAACTGTACTGTGACATGTGCTGCTATACTAATGTACAGCTACTAACAACTGCTGCTATACTAATCTACAGTCTACAACAACTACTGTACTGTGACATGTGCTGCTATACTAATGTACAGCTACTAACAACTGCTGCTATACTAACCTACAGCCTACAACAACTACTGTACTGTGACATTTGCTGCTATACTAATGTACAGCTACTAACAACTGCTGCTATACTAATCTACAGTCTACAACAACTACTGTACTGTGACATGTGCTGCTATACTAATTTACAGCTACTAACTGCTGCTATACTAATGTACAGTCTACAACAACTACTGTACTGTGACATGTGCTGCTATACTAATGTACAGCTACTAACAACTGCTGCTATACTAATCTACAGCCTACAACAACTACAGTACTGTGACATTTGCTGCTATACTAATGTACAGCTACTAACAACTGCTGCCATACTAATCTACAGTCTACAACAACTACTGTACTGTGACATGTGCTGCTATACTAATGTACAGCTACTAGCAACTGCTGCCATACTAATCTACAGTCTACAACAACTACTGTACTGTGACATTTGCTGCTATACTAATGTACAGCTACTAGCAACTGCTGCCATACTAATCTACAGTCTACAACAACTACTGTACTGTGACATGTGCTGCTATACTAATGTACAGCTACTAACTGCTGCTATACTAATGTACAGTCTACAACAACTACTGTACTGTGACATGTGCTGCTATACTAATGTACAGCTACTAGCAACTGCTGCCATACTAATCTACAGTCTACAATAACTACTGTACTATGACATGTGCTGCTATACTAATGTACAGCTACTAACAACTACTGCCATACTAATCTACAGTCTACAACAACTACTGTACTATGACATGTGCTGCTATACTAATGTACAGCTACTAGCAACTGCTGCCATACTAATCTACAGTCTACAACAACTACTGTACTATGACATGTGCTGCTATACTAATGTACAGCTACTAACAACTGCTGCCATACTAATCTACAGTCTACAACAACTACTGTACTATGACATGTGCTGCTATACTAATGTACAGCTACTAACAACTGCTGCCATACTAATCTACAGTCTACAACAACTACTGTACTATGACATGTGCTGCTATTCTAATGTACAGCTACTAACAACTGCTGCCATACTAATCTACAGTCTACAACAACTACTACTGTACTGTGACATGTGCTGCTATACTAATGTACAGCTATTAACATCTGCTGCCATACTAATCTACAGTCTACAACAACTACTGTACTGTGACATGTGCTGCTATAGTAATGTACAGCTACTAACAACTGCTGCCATACTAATCTACAGTCTACAACAACTACTGTACTGTGACATTTGCTGCTATACTAATGTACAGCTACTAGCAACTGCTGCCATACTAATCTACAGTCTACAACAACTACTACTGTACTGTGACATGTGCTGCTATACTAATGTACAGCTATTAACAACTGCTGCCATACTAATCTACAGTCTACAACAACTACTGTACTGTGATATGTGCTGCTATACTAATGTACAGCTACTAACTGCTGCTATACTAATGTACAGTCTACAACAACTACTGTACTGTGACATGTGCTGCTATACTAATGTACAGCTACTAGCAACTGCTGCCATACTAATCTACAGTCTACAATAACTACTCTACTATGACATGTGCCGCTATACTAATGTACAGCTACTAACAACTACTGCCATACTAATAACCCTAGTGCGTATGTGTGTGAGCGTCTGTTAGGGAATATAGATTGTAAGCTCCACTGGGGCAGAGATTCGTGTGAATGGCCAAATATTCTCTGTAAAGCGCTGCGGAATATGTGTGCACTATATAAATAACTGGTAATAAATAAATAAATAAATGTGCAGCTATACTAATGTACAGCTACTAACAACTGCTGCTATACTAGTCTACAGCCTACAACAACTACTGTACTGTGACATGTGCTGCTATACTATTGTACAGCTACTAACAACTGCTGCTATACTAATCTACAGCCTACAACAACTACTGTACTGTGACATGTGCTGCTATACTATTGTACAGCTACTAACTGCTGCTATACTAATCTACAGTCTACAACAACTACTGTACTGTGACATTTGCTACTATACTAATGTTCAGCTACTGACAACTGCTGCTATACTAATCTACAGTCTACAATAACTACTGTACTGTGACATGTGCTGCTATACTAATGTACAGCTACTAACAACTGCTGCTATACTAATCTACAGTCTACAATAACTACTGTACTGTGACATGTGCTGCTATACTAATGTACAGCTACTAACTGCTGCCTTACTAATATACAGCCTACAACAACTACTACTGTACTGTGACATGTGCTGCTATACTAATGTACAGCTACTAGCAACTGCTGCCATACTAATCTACAGTCTACAACAACTACTACTGTACTGTGACATGTGCTGCTATACTAATGTACAGCTATTAACAACTGCTGCCATACTAATCTACAGTCTACAACAACTACTGTACTGTGACATGTGCTGCTATACTAATGTACAGCTACTAGCAACTGCTGCCATACTAATCTACAGTCTACAACAACTACTACTGTACTGTGACATGTGCTGCTATACTAATGTACAGCTATTAACAACTGCTGCCATACTAATCTACAGTCTACAACAACTACTGTACTGTGACATGTGCTGCTATACTAATGTACAGCTACTAACTGCTGCTATACTAATGTACAGTCTACAACAACTACTGTACTGTGACATGTGCTGCTATACTAATGTACAGCTACTAGCAACTGCTGCCATACTAATCTACAGTCTACAATAACTACTCTACTATGACATGTGCTGCTATACTAATGTACAGCTACTAACAACTACTGCCATACTAATCTACAGTCTACAACAACTACTGTACTATGACATGTGCTGCTATACTAATGTACAGCTACTAACAACTGCTGCCACACTAATCTACAGTCTACAACAACTACTGTACTATGACATGTGCTGCTATACTAATGTACAGCTACTAACTGCTGCTATACTAATCTACAGTCTACAACTACTGTACTGTGACATTTGCTACTATACTAATGTACAGCTACTGACAACTGCTGCTATACTAATCTACAGTCTACAATAACTACTGTACTGTGACATGTGGAGTTTGTATATTCTCCCTGTGCTTGCGTGGGTTTCCTCTGGGTACTCCGGTTTCCTCCCACACTCCAAAAATATACTGGTAGGTTAATTGGCTCCCAGCAAAAATTAACCCTAGTGCGTATGTGTGTGAGCGTCTGTTAGGGAATATAGATTGTAAGCTCCACTGGGGCAGAGATTCGTGTGAATGGCCAAATATTCTCTGTAAAGCGCTGCGGAATATGTGTGCACTATATAAATAACTGGTAATAAATAAATAAATAAATGTGCAGCTATACTAATGTACAGCTACTAACAACTGCTGCTATACTAATCTACAGCCTACAACAACTACTGTACTGTGACATGTGCTGCTATACTATTGTACAGCTACTAACAACTGCTGCTATACTAATCTATAGCCTACAACAACTACTGTACTGTGACATGTGCTGCTATACTATTGTACAGCTACTAACTGCTGCTATACTAATCTACAGTCTACAACAACTACTGTACTGTGACATTTGCTACTATACTAATGTTCAGCTACTGACAACTGCTGCTATACTAATCTACAGTCTATAATATCTACTGTACTGTGATATTTGCTACTATACTAATGTACAGCTACTAACAACTGCTGCCATACTAATCTACAGCCTACAACAACTACTATACTGTGACATGTGCTGCTATACTAATGTACAGCTACTAACAACTTGCTGCTATACTAATCTACAGTCTACAATAACTACTGTACTGTGACATGTGCTGCTATACTAATGTACAGCTACTAACAACTGCTATACTAATCTACAGTCTACAACAACTACTATACTGTGACATGTGCTGCTATACTAATGTACAGCTACTAACAACTGCTGCTATACTAATCTACAGTCTACAATAACTACTGTACTGTGACATGTGCTGCTATACTAATGTACAGCTACTAACAACTGCTGCTATACTAATCTACAGTCTACAATAACTACTGTACTGTGACATGTGCTGCTATACTAATGTACAGCTACTAACTGCTGCCTTACTAATATACAGCCTACAACAACTACTACTGTACTGTGACATGTGCTGCTATACTAATGACTAATGTACACCTACTAACTGCTGCCATACTAATCTACAGTCTACAACAACAACTGTACTGTAACATGTGCTGCTATACTAATGTACAGCTACTAACAACTGCTGCTATACTAATCTACAGCCTACAACAACTACTGTACTGTGACATTTGCTGCTATACTAATGTACAGCTACTAACAACTGCTGCTATACTAATCTACAGTCTACAACAACTACTGTACTGTGACATGTGCTGCTATACTAATGTACAGCTACTAACTGCTGCTATACTAATGTACAGTCTACAACAACTACTGTACTGTGACATGTGCTGCTATACTAATGTACAGCTACTAACAACTGCTGCCATACTAATCTACAGTCTACAACAACTACTGTACTATGACATGTGCTGCTATACTAATGTACAGCTACTAACAACTGCTGCCATACTAAACTACAGTCTACAATAACTACTGTACTGTGACATGTGCTGCTATACTAATGTACAGCTACTAACAACTGCTGCCATACTAATCTACAGCCTACAACAACTACTGTACTATGACATGTGCTGCTATACTAATGTACAGCTACTAACTGCTGCTATACTAATCTACAGCCTACAACAACTACTGTACTGTGACATTTGCTGCTATACTAATGTACAGCTACTAACAACTGCTGCCATACTAATCTACAGTCTACAACAACTACTGTACTGTGACATGTGCTGCTATACTAATGTACAGCTACTAGCAACTGCTGCAATACTAATCTACAGTCTACAACAACTACTGTACTGTGACATTTGCTGCTATACTAATGTACAGCTACTAGCAACTGCTGCCATACTAATCTACAGTCTACAACAACTACTGTACTATGACATGTGCTGCTATACTAATGTACAGCTACTAACTGCTGCTATACTAATGTACAGTCTACAACAACTACTGTACTGTGACATGTGCTGCTATACTAATGTACAGCTACTAGCAACTGCTGCCATACTAATCTACAGTCTACAATAACTACTGTACTGTGACATGTGCTGCTATACTAATGTACAGCTACTAACTGCTGCCTTACTAATCTACAGCCTACAACAACTACTACTGTACTGTGACATATGCTGCTATACTAATGACTAATGTACACCTACTAACTGCTGCCATACTAATCTACAGTCTACAACAACAACTGTACTGTGACATGTGCTGCTATACTAATGTACAGCTACTAACAACTGCTGCTATACTAATCTACAGTCTACAACAACTACTGTACTGTGACATTTGCTGCTATACTAATGTACAGCTACTAACAAATGCTGCTATACTAATCTACAGTCTACAACAACTATTGTACTGTGACATGTGCTGCTATACTAATGTACAGCTACTAACTGCTGCTATACTAATGTACAGTCTACAACAATTACTGTACTGTGACATGTGCTGCTATACTAATGTACAGCTACTAACAACTGCTGCTATACTAATCTACAGCCTACAACAACTACTGTACTGTGACATTTGCTGCTATACTAATGTACAGCTACTAACAACTGCTGCCATACTAATCTACAGTCTACAACAACTACTGTACTGTGACATTTGCTGCTATACTAATGTACAGCTACTAACAACTGCTGCTATACTAATCTACAGTCTACAACAACTACTGTACTGTGACATGTGCTGCTATACTAATGTACAGCTACTAACTGCTGCTATACTAATGTACAGTCTACAACAACTACTGTACTGTGACATGTGCTGCTATACTAATGTACAGCTACTAACAACTGCTGCTATACTAATCTACAGCCTACAACAACTACTGTACTGTGACATTTGCTGCTATACTAATGTACAGCTACTAACAACTGCTGCCATACTAATCTACAGTCTACATCAACTACTGTACTGTGACATGTGCTGCTATACTAATGTACAGCTACTAGCAACTGCTGCAATACTAATCTACAGTCTACAACAACTACTGTACTGTGACATTTGCTGCTATACTAATGTACAGCTACTAGCAACTGCTGCCATACTAATCTACAGTCTACAACAACTACTGTACTATGACATGTGCTGCTATACTAATGTACAGCTACTAACTGCTGCTATACTAATGTACAGTCTACAACAACTACTGTACTGTGACATGTGCTGCTATACTAATGTACAGCTACTAGCAACTGCTGCCATACTAATCTACAGTCTACAACAACTACTGTACTATGACATGTGCTGCTATTCTAATGTACAGCTACTAACAACTGCTGCCATACTAATCTACAGTCTACAACAACTACTACTGTACTGTGACATGTGCTGCTATACTAATGTACAGCTACTAACAACTACTGCCATACTAATCTACAGTCTACAACAACTACTGTACTGTGACATGTGCTGCTATACTAATGTACAGCTACTAACAACTCCTGCCATACTAATCTACAGTCTACAACAACTACTGTACTATGACATGTGCTGCTATACTAATGTACAGCTACTAACAACTGCTGCCATACTAATCTACAGTCTACAACAACTACTGTACTGTGACATTCGCTGCTATACTAATGTACAGCTACTAGCAACTGCTGCCATACTAATCTACAGTCTACAACAACTACTGTACTATGACATGTGCTGCTATAGTAATGTACAGCTACTAACAACTGCTGCCATACTAATCTACAGTCTACAACAACTACTGTACTGTGACATTTGCTGCTATACTAATGTACAGCTACTAGCAACTGCTGCCATACTAATCTACAGTCTACAACAACTACTACTGTACTGTGACATGTGCTGCTATACTAATGTACAGCTATTAACAACTGCTGCCATACTAATCTACAGTCTACAACAACTACTGTACTGTGACATGTGCTGCTATACTAATGTACAGCTACTAACTGCTGCTATACTAATGTACAGTCTACAACAACTACTGTACTGTGACATGTGCTGCTATACTAATGTACAGCTACTAGCAACTGCTGCCATACTAATCTACAGTCTACAATAACTACTCTACTATGACATGTGCTGCTATACTAATGTACAGCTACTAACAACTACTGCCATACTAATCTACAGTCTACAACAACTACTGTACTATGACATGTGCTGCTATACTAATGTACAGCTACTAACAACTGCTGCCACACTAATCTACAGTCTACAACAACTACTGTACTATGACATGTGCTGCTATACTAATGTACAGCTACTAACTGCTGCTATACTAATCTACAGTCTACAACTACTGTACTGTGACATTTGCTACTATACTAATGTACAGCTACTGACAACTGCTGCTATACTAATCTACAGTCTACAATAACTACTGTACTGTGACATGTGGAGTTTGTGTATTCTCCCTGTGCTTGCGTGGGTTTCCTCCGGGTACTCCGGTTTCCTCCCACACTCCAAAAATATACTGGTAGGTTAATTGGCTCCCAGCAAAAATTAACCCTAGTGCGTATGTGTGTGAGCGTCTGTTAGGGAATATAGATTGTAAGCTCCACTGGGGCAGAGATTCGTGTGAATGGCCAAATATTCTCTGTAAAGCGCTGCGGAATATGTGTGCACTATATAAATAACTGGTAATAAATAAATAAATAAATGTGCAGCTATACTAATGTACAGCTACTAACAACTGCTGCTATACTAATCTACAGCCTACAACAACTACTGTACTGTGACATGTGCTGCTATACTATTGTACAGCTACTAACAACTGCTATACTAATCTACAGCCTACAACAACTACTGTACTGTGACATGTGCTGCTATACTATTGTACAGCTACTAACAACTGCTGCTATACTAATCTACAGCCTACAACAACTACTGTACTGTGACATGTGCTGCTATACTATTGTACAGCTACTAACTGCTGCTATACTAATCTACAGTCTACAACAACTACTGTACTGTGACATTTGCTACTATACTAATGTTCAGCTACTGACAACTGCTGCTATACTAATCTACAGTCTACAATAACTACTGTACTGTGACATGTGCTGCTATACTAATGTACAGCTACTAACAACTGCTGCTATACTAATCTACAGTCTACAATAACTACTGTACTGTGACATGTGCTGCTATACTAATGTACAGCTACTAACTGCTGCCTTACTAATATACAGCCTACAACAACTACTACTGTACTGTGACATGTGCTGCTATACTAATGTACAGCTACTAGCAACTGCTGCCATACTAATCTACAGTCTACAACAACTACTACTGTACTGTGACATGTGCTGCTATACTAATGTACAGCTATTAACAACTGCTGCCATACTAATCTACAGTCTACAACAACTACTGTACTGTGACATGTGCTGCTATACTAATGTACAGCTACTAGCAACTGCTGCCATACTAATCTACAGTCTACAACAACTACTACTGTACTGTGACATGTGCTGCTATACTAATGTACAGCTATTAACAACTGCTGCCATACTAATCTACAGTCTACAACAACTACTGTACTGTGACATGTGCTGCTATACTAATGTACAGCTACTAACTGCTGCTATACTAATGTACAGTCTACAACAACTACTGTACTGTGACATGTGCTGCTATACTAATGTACAGCTACTAGCAACTGCTGCCATACTAATCTACAGTCTACAATAACTACTCTACTATGACATGTGCTGCTATACTAATGTACAGCTACTAACAACTACTGCCATACTAATCTACAGTCTACAACAACTACTGTACTATGACATGTGCTGCTATACTAATGTACAGCTACTAACAACTGCTGCCACACTAATCTACAGTCTACAACAACTACTGTACTATGACATGTGCTGCTATACTAATGTACAGCTACTAACTGCTGCTATACTAATCTACAGTCTACAACTACTGTACTGTGACATGTGCTGCTATACTAATGTACAGCTACTAACAACTGCTGCTATACTAATCTACAGCCTACAACAACTACTGTACTGTGACATTTGCTGCTATACTAATGTACAGCTACTAACAACTGCTGCCATACTAATCTACAGTCTACAACAACTACTGTACTGTGACATGTGCTGCTATACTAATGTACAGCTACTAACAACTGCTGCCATACTAATCTACAGCCTACAACAACTACTGTACTGTGACATTTGCTGCTATACTAATGTACAGCTACTAACAACTGCTGCTATACTAATCTACAGTCTACAACAACTACTGTACTGTGACATGTGCTGCTATACTAATGTACAGCTACTAACTGCTGCTATACTAATGTACAGTCTACAACAACTACTGTACTGTGACATGTGCTGCTATACTAATGTACAGCTACTAACAACTGCTGCCATACTAATCTACAGTCTACAACAACTACTGTACTATGACATGTGCTGCTATACTAATGTACAGCTACTAACAACTGCTGCCATACTAATCTACAGTCTACAATAACTACTGTACTGTGACATGTGCTGCTATACTAATGTACAGCTACTAACAACTGCTGCCATACTAATCTACAGCCTACAACCACTACTGTACTATGACATGTGCTGCTATACTAATGTACAGCTACTAGCAACTGCTGCAATACTAATCTACAGTCTACAACAACTACTGTACTGTGACATTTGCTGCTATACTAATGTACAGCTACTAGCAACTGCTGCCATACTAATCTACAGTCTACAACAACTACTGTACTATGACATGTGCTGCTATACTAATGTACAGCTACTAACTGCTGCTATACTAATGTACAGTCTACAACAACTACTGTACTGTGACATGTGCTGCTATACTAATGTACAGCTACTAGCAACTGCTGCCATACTAATCTACAGTCTACAATAACTACTGTACTGTGACATGTGCTGCTATACTAATGTACAGCTACTAACTGCTGCCTTACTAATCTACAGCCTACAACAACTACTACTGTACTGTGACATATGCTGCTATACTAATGACTAATGTACACCTACTAACTGCTGCCATACTAATCTACAGTCTACAACAACAACTGTACTGTGACATGTGCTGCTATACTAATGTACAGCTACTAACAACTGCTGCTATACTAATCTACAGTCTACAACAACTACTGTACTGTGACATTTGCTGCTATACTAATGTACAGCTACTAACAACTGCTGCTATACTAATCTACAGTCTACAACAACTACTGTACGGTGACATGTGCTGCTATACTAATGTACAGCTACTAACTGCTGCTATACTAATGTACAGTCTACAACAACTACTGTACTGTGACATGTGCTGCTATACTAATGTACAGCTACTAACAACTGCTGCTATACTAATCTACAGCCTACAACAACTACTGTACTGTGACATTTGCTGCTATACTAATGTACAGCTACTAACAACTGCTGCCATACTAATCTACAGTCTACAACAACTACTGTACTGTGACATGTGCTGCTATACTAATGTACAGCTACTAACAACTGCTGCCATACTAATCTACAGTCTACAACAACTACTGTACTGTGACATTTGCTGCTATACTAATGTACAGCTACTAGCAACTGCTGCCATACTAATCTACAGTCTACAACAACTACTACTGTACTGTGACATGTGCTGCTATACTAATGTACAGCTATTAACAACTGCTGCCATACTATTCTACAGTCTACAACAACTACTGTACTGTGACATGTGCTGCTATACTAATGTACAGCTACTAACTGCTGCTATACTAATGTACAGTCTACAACAACTACTGTACTGTGACATGTGCTGCTATACTAATGTACAGCTACTAACAACTGCTGCTATACTAATCTACAGCCTACAACAACTACTGTACTGTGACATTTGCTGCTATACTAATGTACAGCTACTAACAACTGCTGCCATACTAATCTACAGTCTACAACAACTACTGTACTGTGACATGTGCTGCTATACTAATGTACAGCTACTAACAACTGCTGCCATACTAATCTACAGTCTACAACAACTACTGTACTGTGACATTTGCTGCTATACTAATGTACAGCTACTAGCAACTGCTGCCATACTAATCTACAGTCTACAACAACTACTACTGTACTGTGACATGTGCTGCTATACTAATGTACAGCTATTAACAACTGCTGCCATACTATTCTACAGTCTACAACAACTACTGTACTGTGACATGTGCTGCTATACTAATGTACAGCTACTAACTGCTGCCATACTAATCTACAGTCTACAACAACTACTGTACTGTGACATGTGCTGCTATACTAATGTACAGCTACTAGCAACTGCTGCCATACTAATCTACAGTCTACAATAACTACTCTACTATGACATGTGCTGCTATACTAATGTACAGCTACTAACAACTACTGCAATACTAATCTACAGTCTACAACAACTACTGTACTATGACATGTGCTGCTATACTAATGTACAGCTACTAACAACTGCTGCCATACTAATCTACAGTCTACAACAACTACTGTACTATGACATGTGCTGCTATACTAATGTACAGCTACTAACTGCTGCTATACTAATCTACAGTCTACAACTACTGTACTGTGACATTTGCTACTATACTAATGTACAGCTACTGACAACTGCTGCTATACTAATCTACAGTCTACAATAACTACTGTACTGTGACATGTGGAGTTTGTATATTCTCTCTGTGCTTGCGTGGGTTTCCTCCGGGTACTCCGGTTTCCTCCCACACTCCAAAAATATACTGGTAGGTTAATTGGCTCCCAGCAAAAATTAACCCTAGTGCGTATGTGTGTGAGCGTCTGTTAGGGAATATAGATTGTAAGCTCCACTGGGGCAGAGATTCGTGTGAATGGCCAAATATTCTCTGTAAAGAGCTGCAGAATAAGGGTGCACTATATAAATAACTGGTAATAAATAAATAAATAAATAAATGTCCAGCTATACTAATGTACAGCTACTAACAACTGCTGCTATACTAATCTATAGCCTACAACAACTACTGTACTGTGACATGTGCTGCTATACTATTGTACAGCTACTAACAACTGCTGCTATACTAATCTACAGCCTACAACAACTACTGTACTGTGACATGTGCTGCTATACTATTGTACAGCTACTAACAACTGCTGCTATACTAATCTACAGTCTACAACAACTACTGTACTGTGACATTTGCTACTATACTAATGTTCAGCTACTGACAACTGCTGCTATACTAATCTACAGTCTACAATAACTACTGTACTGTGATATTTGCTACTATACTAATGTACAGCTACTAACAACTGCTGCTATACTAATCTACAGTCTACAACAACTACTGTACTGTGACATGTGCTGCTATACTAATGTACAGCTACTAACAACTGCTGCTATACTAATCTACAGCCTACAACAACTACTGTACTGTGATATGTGCTGCTATACTAATGTACAGCTACTAACAACTGCTGCTATACTAATCTACAGTCTACAATAACTACTGTACTGTGACATGTGCTGCTATACTAATGTACACCTACTAACTGCTGCCATACTAATCTACAGTCTACAACAACAACTGTACTGTGACATGTGCTGCTATACTAATGTACAGCTACTAACAACTGCTGCTATACTAATCTACAGCCTACAACAACTACTGTACAGTGACATTTGCTGCTATACTAATGTACAGCTACTAACAACTGCTGCTATACTAATCTACAGTCTACAACAACTACTGTACTGTGACATGTGCTGCTATACTAATGTACAGCTACTAACTGCTGCTATACTAATGTACAGTCTACAACAACTACTGTACTATGACATGTGCTGCTATACTAATGTACAGCTACTAACAACTGCTGCTATACTAATCTACAGCCTACAACAACTACTGTACTGTGACATTTGCTGCTATACTAATGTACAGCTACTAACAACTGGTGCCATACTAATCTACAGTCTACAACAACTACTGTACTGTGACATGTGCTGCTATACTAATGTACAGCTACTAACTGCTGCTATACTAATGTACAGTCTACAACAACTACTGTACTGTGACATGTGCTGCTATACTAATGTACATCTACTAGCAACTGCTGCCATACTAATCTACAGTCTATAATAACTACTGTACTATGACATGTGCTGCTACACTAATGTACAGCTACTAACAACTACTGCCATACTAATCTACAGTCTACAACAACTACTGTACTATGACATGTGCTGCTATACTAATGTACAGCTACTAACAACTGCTGCCATACTAATCTACAGTCTACAACAACTACTGTACTGTGACATGTGCTGCTATACTAATGTACAGCTACTAGCAACTGCTGCCATACTAATCTACAGTCTACAACAACTACTGTACTATGACATGTGCTGCTATACTAATGTACAGCTACTAACTGCTGCTATACTAATGTACAGTCTACAACAACTACTGTACTGTGACATGTGCTGCTATACTAATGTACAGCTACTAGCAACTGCTGCCATACTAATCTACAGTCTACAATAACTACTCTACTATGACATGTGCTGCTATACTAATGTACAGCTACTAACAACTACTGCCATACTAATCTACAGTCTACAACAACTACTGTACTATGACATGTGCTGCTATACTAATGTACAGCTACTAACAACTGCTGCCACACTAATCTACAGTCTACAACAACTACTGAACTATGACATGTGCTGCTATACTAATGTAAAGCTACTAACTGCTGCTATACTAATCTACAGTCTACAACTACTGTACTGTGACATTTGCTACTATACTAATGTACAGCTACTGACAACTGCTGCTTTACTAATCTACAGTCTACAATAACTACTGTACTGTGACATGTGGAGTTTGTATATTCTCCCTGTGCTTGCGTGGGTTTCCTCCGGGTACTCCGGTTTCCTCCCACACTCCAAAAATATACTGGTAGGTTAATTGGCTCCCAGCAAAAATTAACCCTAGTGCGTATGTGTGTGAGCGTCTGTTAGGGAATATAGATTGTAAGCTCCACTGGGGCAGAGATTCGTGTGAATGGCCAAATATTCTCTGTAAAGCGCTGCGGAATATGTGTGCACTATATAAATAACTGGTAATAAATAAATAAATAAATGTGCAGCTATACTAATGTACAGCTACTAACAACTGCTGCTATACTAATCTACAGCCTACAACAACTACTGTACTGTGACATGTGCTGCTATACTATTGTACAGCTACTAACAACTGCTGCTATACTAATCTACAGCCTACAACAACTACTGTACTGTGACATGTGCTGCTATACTATTGTACAGCTACTAACTGCTGCTATACTAATCTACAGTCTACAACAACTACTGTACTGTGATATTTGCTACTATACTAATGTTCAGCTACTGACAACTGCTGCTATACTAATCTACAGTCTATAATATCTACTGTACTGTGATATTTGCTACTATACTAATGTACAGCTACTAACAACTGCTGCCATACTAATCTACAGTCTACAACAACTACTATACTGTGACATGTGCTGCTATACTAATGTACAGCTACTAACAACTTGCTGCTATACTAATCTACAGTCTACAATAACTACTGTACTGTGACATGTGCTGCTATACTAATGTACAGCTACTAACAACTGCTATACTAATCTACAGTCTACAACAACTACTATACTGTGACATGTGCTGCTATACTAATGTACAGCTACTAACAACTGCTGCTATACTAATCTACAGTCTACAATAACTACTGTACTGTGACATGTGCTGCTATACTAATGTACAGCTACTAACAACTGCTGCTATACTAATCTACAGTCTACAATAACTACTGTACTGTGACATGTGCTGCTATACTAATGTACAGCTATTAACTGCTGCCTTACTAATCTACAGCCTACAACAACTACTACTGTACTGTGACATGTGCTGCTATACTAATGACTAATGTACACCTACTAACTGCTGCCATACTAATCTACAGTCTACAACAACAACTGTACTGTGACATGTGCTGCTATACTAATGTACAGCTACTAACAACTGCTGCTATACTAATCTACAGCCTACAACAACTACTGTACTGTGACATTTGCTGCTATACTAATGTACAGCTACTAACAACTGCTGCTATACTAATCTACAGTCTACAACAACTACTGTACTGTGACATGTGCTGCTATACTAATGTACAGCTACTAACTGCTGCTATACTAATGTACAGTCTACAACAACTACTGTACTGTGACATGTGCTGCTATACTAATGTACAGCTACTAACAACTGCTGCCATACTAATCTACAGTCTACAACAACTACTGTACTATGACATGTGCTGCTATACTAATGTACAGCTACTAACAACTGCTGCCATACTAATCTACAGTCTACAATAACTACTGTACTGTGACATGTGCTGCTATACTAATGTACAGCTACTAACAACTGCTGCCATAGTAATCTACAGCCTACAACAACTACTGTACTATGACATGTGCTGCTATACTAATGTACAGCTACTAACTGCTGCTATACTAATCTACAGCCTACAACAACTACTGTACTGTGACATTTGCTGCTATACTAATGTACAGCTACTAACAACTGCTGCCATACTAATCTACAGTCTACAACAACTACTGTACTGTGACATGTGCTGCTATACTAATGTACAGCTACTAGCAACTGCTGCAATACTAATCTACAGTCTACAACAACTACTGTACTGTGACATTTGCTGCTATACTAATGTACAGCTACTAGCAACTGCTGCCATACTAATCTACAGTCTACAACAACTACTGTACTATGACATGTGCTGCTATACTAATGTACAGCTACTAACTGCTGCTATACTAATGTACAGTCTACAACAACTACTGTACTGTGACATGTGCTGCTATACTAATGTACAGCTACTAGCAACTGCTGCCATACTAATCTACAGTCTACAATAACTACTGTACTGTGACATGTGCTGCTATACTAATGTACAGCTACTAAGTGCTGCCTTACTAATCTACAGCCTACAACAACTACTACTGTACTGTGACATATGCTGCTATACTAATGACTAATGTACACCTACTAACTGCTGCCATACTAATCTACAGTCTACAACAACAACTGTACTGTGACATGTGCTGCTATACTAATGTACAGCTACTAACAACTGCTGCTATACTAATCTACAGTCTACAACAACTACTGTACTGTGACATTTGCTGCTATACTAATGTACAGCTACTAACAACTGCTGCTATACTAATCTACAGTCTACAACAACTACTGTACTGTGACATGTGCTGCTATACTAATGTACAGCTACTAACTGCTGCTATACTAATGTACAGTCTACAACAACTACTGTACTGTGACATGTGCTGCTATACTAATGTACAGCTACTAACAACTGCTGCTATACTAATCTACAGCCTACAACAACTACTGTACTGTGACATTTGCTGCTATACTAATGTACAGCTACTAACAACTGCTGCCATACTAATCTACAGTCTACAACAACTACTGTACTGTGACATTTGCTGCTATACTAATGTACAGCTACTAACAACTGCTGCTATACTAATCTACAGTCTACAACAACTACTGTACTGTGACATGTGCTGCTATACTAATGTACAGCTACTAACTGCTGATATACTAATGTACAGTCTACAACAACTACTGTACTGTGACATGTGCTGCTATACTAATGTACAGCTACTAACAACTGCTGCTATACTAATCTACAGCCTACAACAACTACTGTACTGTGACATTTGCTGCTATACTAATGTACAGCTACTAACAACTGCTGCCATACTCATCTACAGTCTACAACAACTACTGTACTGTGACATGTGCTGCTATACTAATGTACAGCTACTAGCAACTGCTGCAATACTAATCTACAGTCTACAACAACTACTGTACTGTGACATTTGCTGCTATACTAATGTACAGCTACTAGCAACTGCTGCCATACTAATCTACAGTCTTCAACAACTACTGTACTATGACATGTGCTGCTATACTAATGTACAGCTACTAACTGCTGCTATACTAATGTACAGTCTACAACAACTACTGTACTGTGACATGTGCTGCTATACTAATGTACAGCTACTAACAACTGCTGCCATACTAATCTACAGTCTACAACAACTACTGTACTATGACATGTGCTGCTATACTAATGTACAGCTACTAACAACTGCTGCCATACTAATCTACAGTCTACAATAACTACTGTACTGTGACATGTGCTGCTATACTAATGTACAGCTACTAACAACTGCTGCCATACTAATCTACAGCCTACAACAACTACTGTACTATGACATGTGCTGCTATACTAATGTACAGCTATTAACAACTGCTGCCATACTAATCTACAGCCTACAACTACTACTGTACTGTGACGTGCTGCTATACTAATGTACAGCTACTAACAACTGCTGCCATACTAATCTACAGTCTACAACAACTACTGTACTGTGACATGTGCTGCTATACTAATGTACAGCTACTAACAACTCCTGCCATACTAATCTACAGTCTACAACAACTACTGTACTATGACATGTGCTGCTATACTAATGTACAGCTACTAACAACTGCTGCCATACTAATCTACAGTCTACAACAACTACTGTACTGTGACATTCGCTGCTATACTAATGTACAGCTACTAGCAACTGCTGCCATACTAATCTACAGTCTACAACAACTACTGTACTATGACATGTGCTGCTATTCTAATGTACAGCTACTAACAACTGCTGCCATACTAATCTACAGTCTACAACAACTACTGTACTATGACATGTGCTGCTATACTAATGTACAGCTACTAACAACTGCTGCCATACTAATCTACAGTCTACAACAACTACTGTACTATGACATGTGCTGCTATTCTAATGTACAGCTACTAACAACTGCTGCCATACTAATCTACAGTCTACAACAACTACTACTGTACTGTGACATGTGCTGCTATACTAATGTACAGCTATTAACATCTGCTGCCATACTAATCTACAGTCTACAACAACTACTGTACTGTGACATGTGCTGCTATACTAATGTACAGCTACTAACAACTGCTGCCATACTAATCTACAGTCTACAACAACTACTGTACTGTGACATTTGCTGCTATACTAATGTACAGCTACTAGCAACTGCTGCCATACTAATCTACAGTCTACAACAACTACTACTGTACTGTGACATGTGCTGCTATACTAATGTACAGCTATTAACAACTGCTGCCATACTAATCTACAGTCTACAACAACTACTGTACTGTGACATGTGCTGCTATACTAATGTACAGCTACTAACTGCTGCTATACTAATGTACAGTCTACAACAACTACTGTACTGTGACATGTGCTGCTATACTAATGTACAGCTACTAGCAACTGCTGCCATACTAATCTACAGTCTACAATAACTACTCTACTATGACATGTGCTGCTATACTAATGTACAGCTACTAACAACTACTGCAATACTAATCTACAGTCTACAACAACTACTGTACTATGACATGTGCTGCTATACTAATGTACAGCTACTAACAACTGCTGCCATACTAATCTACAGTCTACAACAACTACTGTACTATGACATGTGCTGCTATACTAATGTACAGCTACTAACTGCTGCTATACTAATCTACAGTCTACAACTACTGTACTGTGACATTTGCTACTATACTAATGTACAGCTACTGACAACTGCTGCTATACTAATCTACAGTCTACAATAACTACTGTACTGTGACATGTGGAGTTTGTATATTCTCTCTGTGCTTGCGTGGGTTTCCTCCGGGTACTCCGGTTTCCTCCCACACTCCAAAAATATACTGGTAGGTTAATTGGCTCCCAGCAAAAATTAACCCTAGTGCGTATGTGTGTGAGCGTCTGTTAGGGAATATAGATTGTAAGCTCCACTGGGGCAGAGATTCGTGTGAATGGCCAAATATTCTCTGTAAAGCGCTGCGGAATAAGTGTGCACTATATAAATAACTGGTAATAAATAAATAAATAAATGTGCAGCTATACTAATGTACAGCTATTAACAACTGCTGCTATACTAATCTATAGCCTACAACAACTACTGTACTGTGACATGTGCTGCTATACTATTGTACAGCTACTAACAACTGCTGCTATACTAATCTACAGCCTACAACAACTACTGTACTGTGACATGTGCTGCTATACTATTGTACAGCTACTAACAACTGCTGCTATACTAATCTACAGTCTACAACAACTACTGTACTGTGACATTTGCTACTATACTAATGTTCAGCTACTGACAACTGCTGCTATACTAATCTACAGTCTACAATAACTACTGTACTGTGATATTTGCTACTATACTAATGTACAGCTACTAACAACTGCTGCTATACTAATCTACAGTCTACAACAACTACTGTACTGTGACATGTGCTGCTATACTAATGTACAGCTACTAACAACTGCTGCTATACTAATCTACAGCCTACAACAACTACTGTACTGTGATATGTGCTGCTATACTAATGTACAGCTACTAACAACTGCTGCTATACTAATCTACAGTCTACAATAACTACTGTACTGTGACATGTGCTGCTATACTAATGTACACCTACTAACTGCTGCCATACTAATCTACAGTCTACAACAACAACTGTACTGTGACATGTGCTGCTATACTAATGTACAGCTACTAACAACTGCTGCTATACTAATCTACAGCCTACAACAACTACTGTACAGTGACATTTGCTGCTATACTAATGTACAGCTACTAACAACTGCTGCTATACTAATCTACAGTCTACAACAACTACTGTACTGTGACATGTGCTGCTATACTAATGTACAGCTACTAACTGCTGCTATACTAATGTACAGTCTACAACAACTACTGTACTGTGACATGTGCTGCTATACTAATGTACAGCTACTAACAACTGCTGCTATACTAATCTACAGCCTACAACAACTACTGTACTGTGACATTTGCTGCTATACTAATGTACAGCTACTAACAACTGCTGCCATACTAATCTACAGTCTACAACAACTACTGTACTGTGACATGTGCTGCTATACTAATGTACAGCTACTAACTGCTGCTATACTAATGTACAGTCTACAACAACTACTGTACTGTGACATGTGCTGCTATACTAATGTACATCTACTAGCAACTGCTGCCATACTAATCTACAGTCTATAATAACTACTGTACTATGACATGTGCTGCTACACTAATGTACAGCTACTAACAACTACTGCCATACTAATCTACAGTCTACAACAACTACTGTACTATGACATGTGCTGCTATACTAATGTACAGCTACTAACAACTGCTGCCATACTAATCTACAGTCTACAACAACTACTGTACTGTGACATGTGCTGCTATACTAATGTACAGCTACTAGCAACTGCTGCCATACTAATCTATAGTCTACAACAACTACTGTACTATGACATGTGCTGCTATACTAATGTACAGCTATTAACAACTGCTGCCATACTAATCTACAGCCTACAACAACTACTGTACTGTGACATGTGCTGCCATACTAATGTACAGCTACTAACTGCTGCCATATTAATCTACAACCTACAACAACTACTGTACTGTGACATGTGCTGCTATACTAATGTACAGCTACTAACAACTGCTGCTATACTAATCTACAGTCTACAACAACTACTGTACTATGACATGTGCTGCTATACTAATGTACAGCTACTAACAACTGCTGCTATACTAATCTACAGTCTACAACAACTACTGTACTATGACATGTGCTGCTATACAAATGTACAGCTACTAACAACTGCTGCCATACTGATCTACAGTCTACAACAACTACTACTGTACTGTGACATGTGCTGCTATACTAATGTACAGCTATTAACATCTGCTGCCATACTAATCTACAGCCTACAACAACTACTGTACTGTGACATGTGCTGCTATACTAATGTACAGCTACTAACTGCTGCTATACAAATGTACAGTCTACAACAACTACTGTACTGTGACATGTGCTGCTATACTAATGTACAGCTACTAGCAACTGATGCCATACTAATCTACAGATTACAATAACTACTGTACTTTGACATGTGCTGCTATACTAATGTACAGCTACTAACAACTGCTGCCATACTAATCTACAGTCTACAACAACTACTGTACTATGACATGTGCTGCTATACTAATGTACAGCTACTAACAACTGCTGCCATACTAATCTACAGTCTACAACAACTACTATACTATGACATGTGCTGCTATACTAATGTTCAGCTACTTACAACTGCTGCCATACTAATCTACAGTCTACAACAACTACTGTACTGTGACATTTGCTGCTATACTAATGTACAGCTACTAACAACTGCTGCCATACTAATCTACAGTCTACAACAACTACTGTACTATGACATGTGCTGCTATACTAATGTACAGCTACTAACAACTGCTGCTATACTAATCTACAGTCTACAACAACTACTGTACTATGACATGTGCTGCTATACTAATGTACAGCTACTAACAACTGCTGCCATACTAATCTACAGTCTACAACAACTACTACTGTACTATGACATGTGCTGCTATACTAATGTACACCTATTAACAACTGCTGCCATACTAATCTACAGTCTACAACAACTACTGTACTGTGACATGTGCTGCTATACTAATGTACAGCTACTAACAACTGCTGCCATACTAATCTACAGCCTACAACAACTACTAATGTACTGTGACATGTGCTGCTATACTAATGTACAGCTACTAACAACTGCTGCCATACTAATCTACAGCCTACAACAACTACTGTACTGTGACATGTGCTGCTATACTAATGTACAGCTACTAACTGCTGCTATACTAATGTACAGTCTACAACAACTACTGTACTGTGACATGTGCTGCTATACTAATGTACAGCTACTAACAACTGCTGCTATACTAATCTACAGCCTACAACAACTACTGTACTGTGACATTTGCTGCTAAACTAATGTACAGCTACTAACAACTGCTGCCATACTAATCTACAGTCTACAACAACTACTGTACTGTGACATGTGCTGCTATACTAATGTACAGCTACTAACTGCTGCTATACTAATGTACAGTCTACAACAACTACTGTACTGTGACATGTGCTGCTATACTAATGTACATCTACTAGCAACTGCTGCCATACTAATCTACAGTCTATAATAACTACTGTACTATGACATGTGCTGCTACACTAATGTACAGCTACTAACAACTACTGCCATACTAATCTACAGTCTACAACAACTACTGTACTATGACATGTGCTGCTATACTAATGTACAGCTACTAACAACTGCTGCCATACTAATCTACAGTCTACAACAACTACTGTACTGTGACATGTGCTGCTATACTAATGTACAGCTACTAGCAACTGCTGCCATACTAATCTATAGTCTACAACAACTACTGTACTATGACATGTGCTGCTATACTAATGTACAGCTATTAACAACTGCTGCCATACTAATCTACAGCCTACAACAACTACTGTACTGTGACATGTGCTGCCATACTAATGTACAGCTACTAACTGCTGCCATATTAATCTACAGCCTACAACAACTACTGTACTGTGACATGTGCTGCTATACTAATGTACAGCTACTAACAACTGCTGCTATACTAATCTACAGTCTACAACAACTACTGTACTATGACATGTGCTGCTATACTAATGTACAGCTACTAACAACTGCTGCTATACTAATCTACAGTCTACAACAACTACTGTACTATGACATGTGCTGCTATACTAATGTACAGCTACTAACAACTGCTGCCATACTAATCTACAGTCTACAACAACTACTACTGTACTGTGACATGTGCTGCTATACTAATGTACAGCTATTAACATCTGCTGCCATACTAATCTACAGCCTACAACAACTACTGTACTGTGACATGTGCTGCTATACTAATGTACAGCTACTAACTGCTGCTATACTAATGTACAGTCTACAACAACTACTGTACTGTGACATGTGCTGCTATACTAATGTACAGCTACTAGCAACTGCTGCCATACTAATCTACAGATTACAATAACTACTGTACTTTGACATGTGCTGCTATACTAATGTACAGCTACTAACAACTGCTGCCATACTAATCTACAGTCTACAACAACTACTGTACTATGACATGTGCTGCTATACTAATGTACAGCTACTAACAACTGCTGCCATACTAATCTACAGTCTACAACAACTACTATACTATGACATGTGCTGCTATACTAATGTTCAGCTACTTACAACTGCTGCCATACTAATCTACAGTCTACAACAACTACTGTACTGTGACATTTGCTGCTATACTAATGTACAGCTACTAACAACTGCTGCCATACTAATCTACAGTCTACAACAACTACTGTACTATGACATGTGCTGCTATACTAATGTACAGCTACTAACAACTGCTGCTATACTAATCTACAGTCTACAACAACTACTGTACTATGACATGTGCTGCTATACTAATGTACAGCTACTAACAACTGCTGCCATACTAATCTACAGTCTACAACAACTACTACTGTACTATGACATGTGCTGCTATACTAATGTACACCTATTAACAACTGCTGCCATACTAATCTACAGTCTACAACAACTACTGTACTGTGACATGTGCTGCTATACTAATGTACAGCTACTAACAACTGCTGCCATACTAATCTACAGCCTACAACAACTACTAATGTACTGTGACATGTGCTGCTATACTAATGTACAGCTACTAACAACTGCTGCCATACTAATCTACAGCCTACAACAACTACTGTACTGTGACATGTGCTGCTATACTAATGTACAGCTACTAACAACTGCTGCCATACTAATCTACAGCCTACAACAACTACTGTACTGTGACATATGCTGCTATACTAATGTACAGCTACTAACAACTGCTGCCATACTAATCTACAGCCTACAATAACTACTGTACTGTGATATATGCTGCTATACTAATGTACAGCTACTAACAACTGCTGCCATACTAATCTTCAGCCTACAACAACTACTGTACTGTGATATATGCTGCTATACTAATGTACAGCTATTAACAACTGCTGCCATACTAATCTACAGCCTACAACAACTACTGTACTGTGACATATTCTGCTATACTAATGTACAGCTATTAACAACTGCTGCCATACTAATCTACAGCCTACAACAACTACTGTACTGTGACATGTGCTGCTATACTAATGTACAGCTACTAACAACTGCTGCCATACTAATCTACAGCCTACAACAACTACTGTACTGTGACATGTGCTGCTATACTAATGTACAGCTACTAACAACTGCTGCCATACTAATCTACAGCCTACAACAACTACTGTACTGTGACATGTGCTGCTATACTAATGTACAGCTACTAACAACTGCTGCCATACTAATCTACAGCCTACAACAACTACTGTACTGTGACATGTGCTGCTATACTAATGTACAGCTATTAACAACTGCTGCCATACTAATCTACAGCCTACAACAACTACTGTACTGTGACATGTGCTGCTATACTAATGTACAGCTACTAACAACTGCTGCCATACTAATCTACAGTCTACAACAACTACTCTACTGTGACATTTGCTGCTATACTAATGTACAGCTACTAGCAACTGCTGCCATACTAATCTACAACCTACAACAACTACTGTACTGTGACATGTGCTGCTATACTAATGTACAGCTACTAACAACTGCTGCCATACTAATCTACAGCCTACAACAACTACTGTACTGTGACATGTGCTGCTATACTAATGTACAGCTACTAACAACTGCTGCCATACTAATCTACAGTCTACAACAACTACTACTGTACTGTGACATGTGCTGCTATACTAATGTACAGCTACTAACAACTGCTGCTATACTAATGTACAGTCTACAACAACTACTGTACTGTGACATGTGCTGCTATACTAATGTACAGCTATTAACAACTGCTGCCATACTAATCTACAGCCTACAACAACTACTGTACTGTGATATATGCTGCTATACTAATGTACAGCTATTAACAACTGCTGCCATACTAATCTACAGCCTACACCAACTACTGTACTGTGACATTTGCTGCTATACTAATGTACAGCTACTAACAACTGCTGCCATACTAATCTACAGCCTACAACAACTACTGTACTGTGACATGTGCTGCTATACTAATCTACAGTCTACAACAACTACTGTACTGTGACATGTGCTGCTATACTAATGTACAGCTACTAACAACTACTGCTATACTAATCTACAGCCTACAACAACTACTGTACTGTGACATGTGCTGCTATACTAATGTACAGCTACTAACAACTGCTGCCATACTAATCTACAGTCTACAACAACTACTGTACTGTGACATGTGCTGCTATACTAATGTACAGCTACTAACAACTACTGCTATACTAATCTACAGTCTACAACAACTACTGTACTGTGACATGTGCTGCTATACTAATGTGTAGTTACTAACAACTGCTGCCATACTAATCTACAGCCTACAACAACTACTGTACTGTGACATGTGCTGCTATACTAATGTACAGCTACTAACAACTGCTGCTATACTAATCTACAGCCTACAACAACTACTGTACTGTGACATGTGCTGCTATACTAATGTGTAGTTACTAACAACTACTATACTAATCTACAGCCTACAACAACTACTGTACTGTGACATGTGCTGCTATACTAATGTACAGCTACTAACAACTGCTGCCATACTAATCTACAGTCTACAACAACTACTGTACTGTGACATGTGCTGCTATACTAATGTACAGCTACTAACAACTGCTGCCATACTAATCTACAGTCTACAACAATTACTGTACTGTGACATGTGCTGCTATACTAATGTACAGCTACTAACAACTGCTGCCATACTAATCTACAGTCTACAACAACTACTGTACTGTGACATGTGCTGCTATACTAATGTACAGCTACTAACAACTGCTGCCATACTAATCTACAGTCTACAACAACTACTATACTGTGACATGTGCTGCTATACTAATGTACAGCTACTAACAACTGCTATACTAATGTACAGCTACTAACAACTACTGCCATACTAATCTACAGCCTACAACAACTACTGTACTGTGACATGTGCTGCTATACTAATGTACAGCTACTAACAACTACTGCTATACTAATCTACAGCCTACAACAACTACTGTACTGTGACATGTGCTGCTATACTAATGTACAGCTACTAACAACTGCTGCCATATTAATCTACAGTCTACAACAACTTCTGTGCTGTGACCAGTGGCGTCCCTCCCAACGGTGACACCCGGTGCGGCGAGGGACACCATGCGCGCGGCACCTGCCGAAATGGGGGCGTGGTCCCTGGGGGGGGTGTCGGGGCATGGCCTCGCATGTCGGGCCTTTGGGAGGGGCGTGGCCTTGCGGCATGAACCCAGCCCGTGACCGTGGTTATCTAAATGTATGATACATTAGGTATCAATGGGGTGGTGCCGGCGGGGGAGCAGGAGGTGCGGGCATGGGCAGTGCCCGCTCCCTCACTGACAGGAGCCGAGTGCTGCACTTAATGCTATAGTGCAGCACCCGGCTCCTGTCACTGAGGGGGATCCTGCACCTTGGTGTCACCCCTCGGCGTTTTGACGCTATTTGCGTACAGTAAATAAATGCCTTCAGGCCTTGAACATGTGTTTCCAAAGCACAAAGTGCCCCTTATTCAGAGCTCCCAGTAACGCCCCTTATGTTTTGCCCCCAGTAATGCCCCTTTATGCAAAGCCCCCAGTAATGCCCCTTTATGCAGAGCCCACAGTAATGCCCCTTATGTTGTGCCCCCAGTAGTGCCCCTTATATTTTGCCCCATTAATGCCCCTTATGCAGAGCATGGCCTAGCTGTGATTGAGGACGGCTACCTCTTGTTGGAGCTGCCGTCTGCTAAATCCACAGCCTGGGGCTTCACCACACTCTACCAGGCTTCCTTACCTATGTTGGATCTCTCCCATCATTGGGGGACTTCGCTGGCAACGACTTGCTGACCCAGGCACTGGTCTGCAGTTGAGGCCTACTCGCAACTCCAGAGCTGCTGCCTCAATTTCACGGGAGCTGGCGCCGAACCACGGACATCTGCCATCTTGCTCTTCCTGCTGCCTGGTCCATGCGTGGCTCCTCCTCCACTTACATACATACTGTTGTACACATAGCCACAGTTATACACATACATATATAGTCACACACATATACACTTACATACGTACTGTTGTACACATAGCCACACTTATACACATACATATATTGTCACACACATATACACTTACATGAATGACATTGAGCACAGCCTGCCGGGGACAACAATACACGATATCGCTCAGGGAGCATATCGTGTAGTGTGTACCCACCAATACACTTGTCACAAATATACATACAGACAATAGTGTCTTCCCTCCCAAACTCTGCAGCTGCTGCTCCTCCCCTCAGTTCTCCCATGCATGCTGCTCCTGGCCCTGACTTCATGCAGTGCCGTGTAGCCCCACCCCCTACTTGGACTCCACATCCATCATTCCTTTCCTCAATTTTTTTCAGATTGCAGTGCTTTATTAAACAAGCCTGGCAGGGCTTCTGAGAGAGGGGGGCCCCTAAGAGAGGGGGGCCCGGGGGCACTTACCCCCTGTGCTCCCCTCTTAATCTGGCTCTGACATTATGGCGGCACTTTCTGGTCTCAAGTGGGGTCATTTAAGTTTCCCCTTTTATGTCTATCTCATATGTTACTACAGCAATTGGTAGAGAACCTACCCAGATCCCGGCGCTAATTGTCAGTGTTTTAAAAAAGACACTCAACAAACTAGCAGCATGTGTGTGAAGCTGACTGTCAAGCTTCAAAAATACACAGAATACAAAGAAAAAGAAGTACACAGCGCTTAGTTTTGGCCTATTAAGAATTTGACAGAGAATAAGTTATTCTGTAAGTATACTTTAGAATAAAATATATAGAAATAATTGACACAATCCAATAGCACAGAATTTTGATACATTCAATATACAAATGAAATATGTGGTACATTCATAAATGTCAGCAATAAATAATGTTTACTATAAACTAAACACATGCAATAAGAGGTATATAAATGTGTAAACCAGACAGCTGTCTAAAAAAAATTAATAATAAAAATGAAGCAATTATGGTTGATTGAAAGTAATTTCATAGCAGCCCATAATAGTATAGTTATAAAAACACTCTTTGTGTCTGTGCTGGCGTCCCGGTAACGACGACAAGAACTGTGAGCAAGCTACGGACCGATCAGAGTGAGATCCACCTGCAGTCACCGGCAAACTCTCTGTCTTGTGAAGGCGCCAAGGAGCAGGTGAGTAACACAAGGGTACGGCTGTGGGAGCTGTTGCATGCTCCGTGGTGTGCTCATTTCTTAATGGTAAGTCCAGATCTCCGGGCTGCACCACAAGAAGGAGCTATGGTTGGTGTTCCGGAAGGTAGTGGATTAGCGCAGGAGGTAAGTTTAGAGTCCAGTCGGCTGTTCTCCACTGCATCAAAGAAAAACACCTTCTTGAAGAAGGCACCTGTGCCGAAACGCGTTGGAGCCCCCAGACACCTACTTATCTTGAACCCACCTGCATCTACATCCGCCCCAATCCGGGAACCTGAACGGCAGCAGCGGCGCTTAACTGGACGCTGGTCCCCACTAACACCAGCCCCAGCCTCTGCCAAACGACAGCGCTGCATGCGCTCATCACACCACCGCACGCGGCACAGGTTTCACCTGCACTGCATCCATGGACGTGAGCCACTGAAACAGTGCACGTCCCCCACTGCGGCACCATACTGGACTTTGAGAAGAACTGATGCCACACCAAAGAACCTGGGCACCTACCGGTAGGTCAGCACCCATTCTCCTCACCAGTGCAGGACACCGCAAAGTGGGAGCACCCCTGATCACCTCCAACAGGGCATCCCAGTTCAGAAGTCTGTTGACCATAGGTCCAGCAGGGAAGCATGCAGTAGTCAGGACCGCATGTCAAGGAGCCCCCTGAAAGGGTTGACCCTACTCCCCACACTGTGGATACACCCCGTCACCCCAAATCACCAACAACTGGGCAGTGTGTGCTGCCACGAACCATCTAAGAGACATTTATCTTCCAGGAGCACTGTGCCTCCTACTGAGCAACTACCACCCTCTATGTGCACACACAGATACAAATAAACGTATTTGTTTCTTCCACCATCCATCCAGCCTCCAGTATTTCTGTTCTACCACAACACATCCACCACAACACACAGCCATCTGCTCCCCCCAACCTCCCCCCGTTATTTTACCTCCTCCCTCTCCCCACCAATACACACACACACACAACCAAGGAGCGCACGTATCCTCCAATCTTACCATATCAAAGAAAAACAACCCCACTTGTCAACACATTTCGTCTCTTTGACTGAAGACTTTTTCAAGACTGACTGATGTTTGCGGGCTGTCATATATATCCTCAGAAAAAGGGCTGTTTTCAATTAATATCAATCAACAAATTAATGAAAAAGTTTTCAAAACATATGAAGACTGCAGTTTCTTTTTTCTATGTTGCTTTCTTCTTTTTTGCAACCTCCATTTATTCTTACTATTACAATATACATATCTATACTCAACAATCGCATCTAGCATATATATATATATATATATATATATATATATAGAGTTTCTTTATGATTTCTTTCACAAATCCATTACAATGGGTGATTTTTACTCTCTTAATTTACACTCTAATCAATCTGGTAAATGAACCCTCCAATCTTCATTAGAACTTAATTTGAATGCTGATTATTTATATAAAAGTTGTATGTCACATATTTTTTCACTTCTTTCTATCTATTCATACAGAAATTGTAATATTGTCCCTTCTATTAGGTGTATAGTAATATATATCTCATTCAAAAACCTTATGCAAAAAGTGTACTAATATTATATACATCTTAGGGCAATACTAATTTCACACTTGCACATACACACAAACATGCACACACATACATATAAATATGTGTGCATGCTTGTGCATACATACATGCAAATACAGTAGTATATACTTGAGCATAGATCACACACTACATCAACACAAGTAAATGTAAGTTTTTGCATATGGGGATACACATCTATATGGATATCTATATATAACAACCTGGGGTTTAAAAATATTAGGAATTCCAAAAATGAGAAAAATTTTTTTTTCTATATCTAAATCTAACACCCTTCGATAGGAGGTAAAATCTGTACCCAAAGAGTTACATATGGCTTGACTAGCAGTGGAATCTAATAATAGTGTTCAATGTGCAATTATGATTTTAGATATGTTTAAAGAGTGATGGTAATGGTGATAGATAAATATATATGAAAAATTGGGTGAAGATTAACTGAGTGGTCAATAACTAGGTAAGGAGCTCAGGGGGTATAGCCAGAGACATGTGGCGATGGACATCTGCTCACATGTCTTTAGATATACCCCACGAGCTACACTAATCCAGAGCCTCATTTAAACCCTTTGGAAAGAAGTGTGTCCAATTTGAATATCCATTCCAATTCTCCCAAGCATAATTGTTTGAACCTGTTTCCTCCTCTTTTTGTCTCCTAAAATTTCTCCACTGCCACAATGGAGAGCCTCTCGGGGTCTCCATCGTGGTGTTTTGAAAATTGTCTAGAGACACTGTGTATATGTAGTCTTTTCAAGATGTTTCTTCTATGTTCTCTGAAGCTAGTTTTGTTTGTTCTAGTAGTCCTCCCAACATACTGTAGAGAGCAGGGATATTCTAGTACATATACACAGTTGGATGAATCACAGTTCAAAAACTGTTTGATTTCAAAGTTCTTTCCATTGGCACTAGATGTAATTTTCTTCTGTTTATTTTTTATATATTTTCATGTAAGACATATAGATTTATTGCAATGGTAACTACAGTACCTGTTGGTTTTGGGGGGAGCCAAGTGATTGTCTTTATATTTGAGGGTACTGTTCTTAATTCGCTTGGAGCTAGAAGATTTCTTAAGTTGGTGTTGTTCTTAAAGGTATTTATAGGTTTATCATCTAGGTATGGTCCTAGAATTGTATCTTGTTTGAGAATATAATAATTTCTTTGTATAATATTTTAAATTCTTTTGATTTCACATTAAATTTAGATCGAAAATCAATTTTTTCTTTGAACTGATCTTGTGAATCTATAGTCATGGGTTTTACAGTGTTATTTTTATTGAACATTTCAAGGTCAGTTCTCTTATCATTTCCCATTTTATATTCATTTTTATTGTTTTTCCTGGTCTCATTTGTTGACATCACATTCATTCTATCTAAGGATTTAGCAAAAATCCTTGCTTCAGAAAGTAGAGATTCTGGATATCCTCTATTAGTGAAACTTCTGAGTAAATCTTCTACTTGCAAGATGAATTCATCATCCCTACTACAGTTACATCAAAGTCTTACAATCTGGCTTTTTGGTATATTTTTAATCCACGGCTTATAATGACCAAAACTATAGTGTAAGTAGTTAGATGTCCCTACTTCTTTTTTTATAGATTGATGAAATTATGTCCAAAAAATGTTTTTTATTATAACTAAACGTGTGTGAAAAGCTTAGTCCAAAAGTGTTGGTATTTAAACAACAATAATAATGACCACTCCTATAGTGTAAGTAGTTAGATGTCCCTACCAGTTACTCTCTATATGGGCCGCTCCAGATGTATTCTTCCTCAAAGCGGCCCATACAGAGGTTGGCAAAACTCAGCGCAAACCTGGTCCCCACAGCCATCCCCAGTGCTTGAAAAAAAAATTGTTGTCAAACAAAAAATAATTGTGAGTATAAATAATATTGCTGATAATACAAAGTCACATTGTCCTTCTGTCATATTGGAATCTGAACTTAAGTAATATTTTGTGGCTTCTATGCTTTTTTGATGTAGAATGTTGATATTTAATGCTTGGACATCTAATGTCAGGAAACCCCAACCTTCAGTCCAATCCAACCCTATAGTTTTTTTAACTATATGAGAAGTATCTTTGAAATAAGATTCAAGTTTGACAACGTGACTTTTCAGATGAGCATCAACAAATTGAGACAAATTAGAAGTGAGGGAACCTATACCAGAAATAATGGGTCTCCTGGGAGGTGTAGTGAGGGATTTTTGAATTTTGGGGAGGTGATAAAAAATAGGAGTGACTGGGTGTTCTGAAAATAAAAAGTGATATTCATCCTCGGATATAGCATTCTCGGTTTTTGCCAAGTACAGTAAGTTCTTGAGTTCCAGCTAAAAGGGGATTGAGGCATAATTTTCCAGGTGTTTATAATAATTAGTGTCTTGGAGTTGTCTATTTGCCTCCAAAATATAGTCACTGCAATTCTGAATTATGATCCCCCCTTTATCAGCTGGTTTTATCACCAACAAGAAGTCATCTTTCAATTGTTTAATTGATTGGCTCTCAGCTTTTGAAAGATTCTTATGCATTTTGGATTTTTGAGTTTTTTGGCAGAGATCTTCAAAATCTTTAAAAGTATGATTGCAAAAAATGGTAATGGCTGGGCTTTTTCATTCTAGGGGAAAAAAATTGGGATTTCTTATTAAATATTTGAACACTTCCACCATCCTGATGTGTCTCCAGATCAAAAAGCAAAATCTCTCCATCACTCTCTAAAGCTAGAGCTTTGAGAGATTTCAAAGCTTCCTGGTTTTCGATATCCCGGACAATAGAAATAGTGTCTTGTAGATCTTGTTTTTCTAAGTTTTTAGAAGCAAAGAATCTTTTTCTGCATAATGTTCTTAAAAATATATTCAGATCCAAAAATAATTCAATTACATTTGTTTTTTTGTTAGGTGCGAAACTCAGACCTTTTTGTAATGGCAAAATTAGTTTTTTTGTAAGTTTTTGTTTTGATAAATCATAAATTCCTTCTTTCTTTAGCGATACCTGGCTCTCCTTGTGTTTTTTCCTCATGCTCTCCTTCCTCTCTTTCTCTGTTTCTTCTTGGTGTATGATTCGTCAAAGTACTGTATGGATTGATATGGTGAAAATTTGTCAGTGTCTGAAAATCCTTATTACTTACTAAATCAGTCTTCTCTCTCTGTGGGTATGGTGTTTTGCTCACATGTTTAAAATCCCCATCAGATTCAACTCTGTGCCTCTGATTGACACTACTATATTTTGTTTTAGACTCAGGGGAATCTTGTCTGATTATCATTCTGGGTAGATCTTGTTTCATATTTGATATGGGTTGGGATTGATATTCTAGATCTTTTTTTATAATAATTATCCCTTTTAAGTGTCTTATTAAGTTATTATAAAGTTTGTTGTAGGTTATGACTCTTTTCATTTTATAGTCTTCCCTATCTCTAGATAATTTTCTCTTTTTCATGAAGATAAGATTTTTTTCAAATCTTTCTACCCTATTGTTAATTTGTTCATCTTTTTCTTTAAAACTTGGATGATTTTTTAACTTATACAAATCTTTTTTGATCTGTGGGATCAGTGGGAGCGGGCTGTTGCATGCTCCGTGGTGCGCTCATTTCTTAATGGTAAAAAGTCTCTTTGTGTCTGTGCTGGCATCCCAGCACAGATAGAGAAATATTTTAGTACACCCGTGCTCCTATGCAATAGGAGTGCAGCTTAAAGATGTGACCTACACATGTCACTGAAATTACATATATAAACAAACAATACTTAAGCGCTCCTCCTTCTGAGGTATATCACACAAAACTCTGTTCAATTTCCAATGAAAAACAAATTCTATTCACTTTCCAGTAGCAATAAAGTCTCAAGTCCTTGGAAAACAATCACAGGTGGTTGATATAATCAGCAGTTTTTTCTTTCTCTCTGGATGATAATTTTCAACACACTAGCATGAACCCCTTCATTGTCAGACAGCATCTCAAAGAAATCACAAAATACGATTTCCCATAGTGCAGAACTGTCAAATTTATTTCAACTTAAAAGTATTTGCATAAAATGATTAAAAAGCATAGAATAATAGAAATGGCAGCGCACCACAATTAACCTTTTTAGAAAGGCACAGTAATAAGCATTAGGGGTGATATAGCTACCCCAAAAGCAGTTTGCCTCTCTGGTACAGGTCCCTCCTAAGATTCTAGGTAGTGGCAGCCCCACAAATCAGATCAACGCAATTCAGCTGCAAAGCCTTTATCAAGATAAACCTATGCTGTTGGATCCTAGTTATACAGTGCATCCGGAAAGTATTCACAACTCTTCACTGTTTCCACATTTTGTTATGTTACAGCCTTATTCCAAAATGGAATAAATTCATTTTTGTCCTCAAAATTCTACACACAATGCCCCATAATGATGTGTAAAAGTTTTTTGAGATTTTTGCAAATTTAATTAAAAAAGACTAAGAAATCACATGTACATAAGTATTCACAGCCTTTGCCATGAAGCTCTAAATTGAGCTCAGGTGCATCCTGTTTCCACTGATCATCCTTGAGATGTTCCTACAGCTTAATTGTCCACCTGTGGTAAATTCAGTTGATTGGACATGATTTTAAAAGGCATACACCTGTCTATATAAGGTCCCACACTTGACAGTGAATGTCAGAGCACAAACCAAGCATGAAGTCCAAGGATTTGTCTGTAGACCTCCGAGACAGGATTGTCTCAAGGCACAAATCTGGGGATGGGTACAGAAAAATATCTGCTGCTTTGAAGGTCCCAATGAGTACAGTGGCCTCCATCATCTGTAAATGGAAGAAATTCAGAACCACCAGGTCTCTTCCTAGAGTTGGCCGGCCTTCTAAACTGAGCAATCGGGGGAGAATGGCCCTGGTCAGGGAGGTGACCAAGAACCCGATGGTCACTCTGTCAGAGCTACAGCATTCCTCTGTGGAGAGAGGAGAACCTTCCAGAAGGACAATCATCTCTGCAGCAATCCACCAGTCAGGCCTGTATGGTAGAGTGGCCAGAGGGAAGCCACTCCTTAGTAAAAAGCACATGGCAGCCCACTGGAGTTTGCCAAAATGCACCTGAAGAACTCTTAGACCATGAGAGACAAATATTAAACTCTTTGGTGTGAATGCCAGGCGTTATGTTTGGAGGAAACCAGGCACCGCTCATCACGAGGCCAATACCATCCCTACAGTGAAGCATGGTGGTGGCAGCATCATGCTGTGGGGATATTTTTCAGTGGCAGGAACTGGGAGACTAGTCAGGATAGAGGGAAAGATGAATGCAGCAATGTACAGAGACATCCTGGATGAAAACCTGCTCCAGAGCACTCTTGACCTCAGACTGGGACGACGGTTCATCTTTCATCAGGACAACGACCCTAAGCACACAGCCAAGATATCAAAGCAGTGACTTCAGGACAACTCTGTGAATGGACTTAAATGGTCCAGCCAGAGCCCAGACTTGAATCCAATTGAACTCTGGAGAGATCTGAAAATGGCTGTGCATCGACGCTTCCCATCCAATCTGATGGAGCTTGAGAGGTGCTGCAAAGAGGAATGGGCAAAAGTGCCCAAAGATAGGTATGCCAAGCTTGTGGCATCATATTCAAAAATATTTGAGGCTGTAATTGCAGCCAAACGTGCATCAACAATGTATTGAGCAAAGGTTGTGAATACTTATGTACATGTGATTTCTTAGTTTTTTTTTTAATTACATTTGCAAAAATCTCAAAAAAACTTTTTACATGTTGTCATTGTGGAGTATTGTGTGTAGAATTTTGAGGACAAAATGAATTTATTTCATTTTGGAATAAGGCTTTAATATAACAAAATGTGTAAAAAGTGAAGCGTTGTGAATACTTTCCGGATGCTAGTTCCACCCACCACTACATATCCGGGTGTGGTTCCATAAACTTCTAAGTACCTAATTTCTACCTCTTAGGTAAAGCTTTTAGGAATCCCTTGCTGGAACATACTTATTTAGACAAAGTTCTTTTGACTGCGCTTTTAAATCTGTGCTGGGTCACCAGAAATATCAGAACATCAGAATAAATGGTATAAATTTAATAGGCTGGAAATCAGCACAACAAAACACATAAATACATAATAAAGAGTTGATCAGACTCTTTGCAAAACATAACATAAAATAAATACATTAGTTATACAGATAATTAGTAACAATTTGCGGTGTCCTGCGTGGACACTGACAGATACTATATAATAAATCCATGAGAAAGATGGAATACAATTGATTATAAGGAATAAATATATACACAGAATTGATTAAGAAATGGTCACAAATATCCAGACAGTCACATCAGTATGGATAAATAGACTGACTGGAAAGAGTCACATGTGTAGCAAATTATCCCTTGTGGTGAACAAGATGAAGGGAAACAGTCTCGTAAATGACACCAGTTATAGGCAAAATTTAGAATGAGCGAATGATATAATTATTTCCCAAATGCTGGTGACACATCAAAGGTAACGGATCTCAGTAAATTGGCGTAGAGATCTCTTGTATTAATCAGTACAATTATGTAAAAGTTACCTTATAACAGGTCAGGATTCTGCAGATGAGAAGGGAGCAACTCCAGATGGAATACACCCGCTGGGCGCCTGCTGGGTACCGTGTCCAGACCGCAGTGGCTGGATGGTAGGGGGTGGTTAGTGGCTCTGAGGTAGTAAAGCACGGAGGTAAATTCCTCTCCAGATACCTTCAATCACTGGGATGCTGTAGGGAAGAGACCGTTGGCGGTGTGAGTGAGCCGCAATAAACCACCTGCTGGACATCTCAGGGCGGTAGCGGTATGTAGGGTAGCCGCAGTAACCGGCTGCTATATGTCTCAGGGAGGCAGCATGGATGTAATTTGGCGGTCAGTTGCTTGGACCAGAGAAGCAGGTAGTCAGGCAGGATCAGCCGTTCAGACCAGAGAAACCGGCAAAAAGGCAGTCGGGTAAGGTCAGCTCCCGTCTCCAAGTAGTAGGAAGTGGACAGCGATATAGCTAGTATAACCGTCAGCCTTCCGATAGACAGACCAACGGAATGGGCGCTGACTCCAGATCGATTCAATTGTTCAAAGGGAAACAGCAACACGTTTCAGCTACAACTGTAGCCTTTTTCAAGCCAGGATGTTTCCCTATATCCGTTATAGGGTTTAAATAGTACTAGGATAGGGTTGATTGGTAAGTCAATTAATCCAATTTTAATTTAACCCACATTAAAGGCAATATACTAAACTCACAGTAATTTAAATTCAGTGCAAAAATGTTAAATATATGGGATTCGTTTTAACACAGGTTAGATGAACCTTAGTAAAAAAAAATAAAAAAAAATATATATATAAAATAAAAAAAGAAAATATAAATATATAATATAATAAAATGAGGACCATAAATTGGTCACATTAAAAAAAATAGGCAACAATCATTACCAGCAGATAGGTAATGTTATAGTCTGATGTCCCAGCACAAATATGACCTATTTTGTCATGGTATAACAATCAAGTCAAGACTTAAATTCTATGTCTGCATTCCATGCGTTCCATTCTTTGGAATGCATGACACTTCCGCTGGAAGTTAGCGCTAGTCCACAACCCAGTGTCCAGTGGCTACATGCCACATCACTGGGTGCACACGATACTTCCGCTGGAAGTCGGGCATTGTCATGATCATGTGATTCTGCCCTCCCAGATCAAAGTGATCATTATAGTGGTGGTGTACGTGGTGCGGCTTTATGCCCTTACAAGTCATCACTTCCACCCACAGAGCTATGTGCTTCATGTCCTGGAACGCAAAGATCCCCACACTATTAGCCCTTTATAATTGGGTCAGCTGTTCCATATATTAGATTATTTATATAAATAGAGCAACAACATTAAATAAAACATTAAAAGTAAAAGGGAAATACCATCAATTATCAAATATACATTAAAAGCAAGAATAATCAATAATTAGCATACTGAAAAATAGATACACTGTCCACAATGTGATAAAAAGAATAATTAAAGCTTGATAATAAAACATATACTTGTCCTAAAAAACACCCTGTGGGAACGCTAGTAGTGAATAACTTATATTAAATGGGTATAAACAATTCTATAAAAACCATTTGATTTCAAAATCATTATTCAAACCAAATGGGGTTAGTGTTTTTATTTCATATATCAATTTAATTTCTTCCTCAGCTAAAAATCTCTCAGTGCCTTTAGTACGCCAATTAACCACACCTTTTTTTATTCCTATAATATTCTTAAATTAATTCACTGAACACATATGTTTTTCTTTAAAATGATGTAAGAGGGAGTGATTTTCGACACCTCTTCTAATATTACGTAAATGTTCCATCCATCGATCCCTAAGTCTCCTGGAGGTTTTACTGATATATTGTAGTCCACAGGTACATTCGATCATGTATAACACATGTGGTGTTGCATGTGATAAATTCATTAATTTTATATGACTGTTTTGCTGCATGAGACAAGAATTTCTCTTTTTTGGAGGGTTGAGTATTGTGTGTGTCATATATACACTGCATGTGTCACATTGGTGGAAACCTTTAAATTTTGTCCTACCTGTCTTTTTTTCTTGTATTGCACTTTTAACTAAATAATTTAAAAAATTCGGAGCCTTTCTATATATAGAACATGGCATTGGGGGGATTATCTCCTTTAAAATAGGGTCTTGTAATAAAATGTAGCAATTTTTTCTAAAAATATGTTCCAATTTTTTATGCTGATAATTAAATGTGGTAATAAAAGGTACCAAAGGTTTATCAATTTTTTCTTCTTTTTTATCTTTATATTCTAATAGACTATTTTGCGGTATAAATTCACTAATAGTCTTGATAATTTCTGCTGTATCATAACCTTTATCCACAAATTTGTCTTTTAATTTGTGTGCTTGGGTATCAAATTTGGAAATCTCTGTACAATTTCTGTGAATACGCTGAATTTGATCTCTTGGTATATTGTTAAGCCATTTTGGGTGATGATGACTTTTACTGCTTATGCATGAATTACTATCTATTGGTTTTCTGTAATTCTTCGTTGCTAGTTTATTAGCCATTTTGTAAATAGTTAGCTCGAGAAAATTTATCTCCTGTTTGTGTTTAGTAAAAGTGAGAACAATATTAAAATTATTATCGTTAAGACTATTACATAATTCACTTAAAATCACCTCTGGTCCACTCCTTATAAAAAAATATCATCAATAAAACATAACCAAAATGGTATAAAATCACTAAAAGCATTGTTGTTCCAGATATAAAAATCCTCCCACCATCTCATAAAAAGGTTTGTGTAGGATGGAGCAAACTTACTGCCCATCGCGCTTCCCTTTTTCTGAAGATAAAGTTGCCCTTGGAACCAGGAATAATTGTTATTTAAAAGAAACTCAATAGCTTCCCTTAAAAACAATAGTTTCATATTATTTTGTTCTCCCTCTTTTTTTTAAAAGTATGCTCAACAGCATCAATCCCCAACTTATGTTCTATTATTGTATATAGCAAGCATACGATGGCTGTGACTAACAAATATTCATCAGTAATGGGAATGTTGCTCACTTTTTTAATAGCATCAATACTATCCTTGACATAAGATTTTAGTTTGTCCACTTCTGGTTGTAAGTAGTGATCAACAAAGTGGGAGCGATTTGATGACACAGAATCAGTTCTCATGATAATGGGGCATCCTGTGGGATCAGCACAGATACTGGTGGGTTTTTTGTATTTAAAAATGAATTGACAAGTGGGGTTGTTTTTCTTTGATGGAGTGGAGAACAGCCGACTGGACTATAAACTTACCTCCTATTCTAATCCACTACTTTCCGGAACACCAACCATCGCTCCTTCTTGTGGTGCAGCCCGGAGATCTGGACTTACCATTAAGAAACAAGTGCACTATGGAGCGTGCAACAGCCCAGTCCCACAGCCACACCCCTGAGTTACTCACTGGCTCCTGGGCACCTTCACGAGAACGGCAAAATGTGGACTTAATCAGGACCTGACAGTGTTCTCAGGAAAGACAAGGGGAGTTTGCCAGTGACTGCAAGTGGAACTCACTCTGATCAGTCCATAGCTTGCTCACAGATCTTGTTATCATTTACTTAGTGAGGTGAGCAAAGTGTTCTGTGAGCCGCAGGTATTTCACTATAGTAACATTGAGTCCTTATAATCACGGGGATCACCCGGAATTCAAGCCAGCATTGGCATTTTTAAATACAAATTTACCCACCAGTATCTGTGCCAGCACAGACACAAAGAGACTTTTATAAGTATACTATTATGGGCTGCTACAAAATAACTTTCAACTATAATTGCTTCATTTTTATTTTTAATTTCTAGACAGCTGTCTGGTTTACACATTTATATACCTCTTATTGCATGTGTTTAGTTTCTAGTAAACATTATTTATTGCTGACATTCATGAATGTACCACATATTTCATTTGTATATTGTATGTATAAAATTCTGTGCTATTGGATTGTGTCAATTATTTCTATATATTTTATTATAAAGTATACTTTCAGAGTAACTTATTCTCTGTCATATTCTTAATAGGCCAAAACTAAGCGCTGTGTACTTTTTGTTTTCTTTGTATTCTGTGTATTTTTGAAGCTTGACAGTCAGCTTCACACACATGCTGCTAGTTTGTTGAATGCCTTTTTTTAAAACACTGACAATTAGCACCGGGATCTTGGTAGGTTCTCTACCAATTGCTGTAGTAAATTGTCCTTTTCTGTGTCATATTCCCAGGCAGCTCATTATAGAAACATTTTGAATTTGTCACCATATTAAGAACATATTGAATACTATTTGTTTATATACTTTATATAATGACAGAGATTAAGAGTTATTACAAAAGAAAAAATAGGAGAGACACTTATCTCACTTCTTTTAATAATACAGGATTAGATCTTGAGCCTCCACTAAATACGAATTCAGATATGAATAAATTGTTTTTTTCACCTTGAGGATTTATTGAAAGAAGAAATGAAAAATTGGTGGGACAGTGTTTCTTTGGATAAATAAATGAAGGAAAAAATAATACCTAGAGGTTTAAGAATATCTGTCCATCAATGAGAATTTAGAATTACAAAAGAAATGGTATGAGATATTAGATAACTGCTCTTTCTAATTATTGAAATTGTTGATTCATTACAGAGAAGAAAAAGCATCTAAAACAACAGAGAAAATAGATCAGATCAAATAAGATTTGTATAAGTTTAAAGATCATCCAAGTTTTAAAGAAAAAGATGAACAAATTAACAATAGGGTAGAAAGATTTGAATAAGATCTAATCTTCATGAAAAAGAGAAAATTATCTAGAGATAGGGAAGACTATAAATTGAATATAGTCAGAACCTACAACAAACTTTATAATAAGACACTTAAAAGGGATAATTATTATAAAAAGATCTAGAATATCAATCCCAACCCTTATCAAATATGTAACAAGATCTACCCAGAATAAAAATCAGACAAGATTCCCCTAAGTCTAAAAGAAAATATAGTATTGTCAATCAGAGGCACAGAGTTTAATCTGATGGGGATTTTAAACATGTGAGCAAAACACCATACCCACAGCGAGGGAGGACTGATTTAGAAAGTAATAAGGATTTTCAGACACTGACAAATTTTCACCATATCAATCCGTACAGCACTTTGATGATTAATACACCAAAAAGATACAGAGGAAGGAGAGGACGGGAAAAAAAACAAGGAGAGTGAGGTATCTGTAATAATATGTAGATTATACAGGAAAGAAAGAAAAACTTAAGTGACATAGAGGAACAACTAACTAGGTTAACTACATTAATTCAACCTTGTAGAGAGCATGAAGAATACTTTAAATTAGAAAAAGAGATGAAAGAGAGGATAGTGAAAAAAGAAAAAGAGATTATCTTGAGAAAACAAAAAAGTTTTTAAGAGATAGAAATGATGAAAGAAATGGAGAAGATGCCCCAAGAAGTTTTGAATTTAATAAATTATTCACAGATAGTATATACACACAAGGAGATACTAATACCCCTTGCACTTGTATAAGTGAAATATCACCTCCACCTAGAAAAAGCAATAGAACACCATTCAGGGTGGATTGGAAACATAAAGACAAAAGAGGGAATGAAAGATCAATTCCACGTAGGGAAACAAGATGGAATGAAAGTAGAAGATACAACAACAATAATAGAGATAAAAGACCTTTTGAAATAAGGAATTATGAGAAACGTCATAGAACACCTCAGGTCAGTAACCGGTATATCATCAAAGAGGAATGGTACTCGGATAATTACCATTCAGATAAAGGGAGCTCCACAAATAGATTTAGTATTTTAAATGCTCAGACTTTTTTAGACAGGAGTCGGAAAAGGAACAGAGACTTCTGAAAATAGGTACAATAAAAAAGAAAAAGAAAAATAATTGCAAAAGGGGATCCAGGGGAAAAGGGGCCAGAAATACCAATAAAAATAGCTCAGAAACTATGGAAATTGTACCTGAAAATAAAGACTTGGTTGAAACTAAAATTTATAATCTGAGTACATATAAACTCTCTCAAGAGGAAAATTCAGCCCTAGAGAAGGGTTTAAAATTCACACCTGCCTCTAAATTAAATAAATTCCAAACCTACGTGGACCTTCAAAAATTTGTAAGAAAAATATCCCTAAAAAATTATTTTCATAACCAGATAAGAATTGAAAACAACAAAATAGAAATATTTAAACCTAAATCCAATTTCAATCCTACATATAATCGTGGGTGTTTTATTGAAAGCTTCCAAAAAGCTGTCTGCGATGAGTTAGATGAGATTAAACCTACATGGCAGAAAATTAAGAGCAACATGAACAGAAAAGAAAGGGAAGCAACTAAGAACCTTGAAAGCAATGAAATGATCACAATTAAACCAGCAGACAAAGGGGGGTATCGTGATTATGGATACTATTAAATATGAAAAATAAATTTTACATCAATTAAGTGACAGAACCACATACAAACCCCTAAAAACAAATCCAAGTGAAAGGATTGAGAGAGATCTGGTTAAACTATTAAATAGGTATAAATAAGACAATACAATTATGGAAAATGAAACCAAATATATTGTCAGAGATAACCCCTCCTTCCCAGTTTTTTATGTATTACCTAAAATTCACAAAAGTTTAAATGATCCCCCGGGAAGACCCATAGTGGCCGGTATGGAGTCAGTGACCTCTAATTTGTCACACTTTACAGACCATCATTTACAACCAGAAGTAATAAAATTAGGACACCACGGACATCCTTACTAAAATCAAAGATATAGAATGGCAAGACAACTACATCTTAGTAACAGCAGATGTCAGCAGTCTGTATACTATTATTGAACATACAAAGGGTATAGAAGCCACCAAATTCTTTTTAGATCAAAGTGAGATTAGTAAGCGTAAAATTGAATTTATTCTGGACAGTATTTATTTCATTTTAAACAATAACTTTTTTTTGGCACAAAGGCACTTTTTACGAACAAAAAAGAGGGACCGCCATGGAGACCCGGTTTGCTCCCTCGTATGCCAATCTATTCATGGACTTATGGGAAGAAAATTATATATGGACAAATAATGAATATAGAGAGAATATCGCATTGTGGTACAGATTTATAGACAATATTATCTTCATTTGGAAAGGGGGAGAAGAAGAATTAAAAACCTTTTGTGATAAACTGAATCAAAATGATTTTAACATTCAGCTTTTATTTAATTACAGCAAAATAGAAATAGTTTTGTTTAGATCTTATTAACAGATAGCAATGCATACATTAATATGAGGAGTAACCATCACCCAGTTTGGCTAAAAAATATACCAAAAGGCCAAATTAGGCGAGTTAGATGAAACTGTACTGAGAGGGAAGTTTTCTCTGAACAAGTAGAGACCCTACAAAAGAAATTTGTGGCCAAAGGTTACTCTAGAAAAGAATTGGAAATACCAATTAAGGAAATGGAAGAAGTCGACAGAGACATATTATTATTGCCTAAAACTAAGAATATGGATGAAAAGAAATTAAAAGTACCCTTTATCACCACTTTTAACGGACAATATAAATTAGTGGAAAAATTGATAAGGAAGTATTGGTATCTTTTACAAAAAGACCCTATTTTAAAACCATTGATCCCAGAGAAACCCTGTTTTATATATAGAAGAGCAGATAACCTAAAAAATAAATTGGTAAAAAGTGCAGTCCCTTTAAAAAGGAATAATAGGATCAAATCTAAAGGTTTTTATCGGTGTGGATTGTGCCAGATGTGCAAAAATCACTTGACACAACAAAATAAATTAGTACAGTATAGCTCCAGTCATACAGGAGTTAAATATGAGATTACACAATTTATCACATGTAATACTACTAATTGCATTTATTTAATTGAATGTAAATGTGGACTTCAGTATATAGGGTGAACCACCCGGTCCTTAAAATAAAGATGGTCAGAGCACATAAGAAATATAAAAAAGGGGTTTGAGAAACATTCATTATCCCACCATTTTAAAGAATACCACAATAGCTCTATCAACAGGGTCCATAAAGTGTTAGGTATAAAATTGGTGGAGAAACATTGGAGAAAAAAGAATATAGATAATAATCTAGCACAAACAGAAATGAAAATAATCTATGAAATGGGGACCCTTCACCCAAAGGAATGAATATGGACTTTGAGCTCAAGTGGTTATTATAAATGCTTTTTTATCAGAATTTTAAAGAGTCTTTTATAATAGTTTTTTTACTTCATATTTTTAAGGGGGATTATCAATATGTTTTTCTTAAAAGTTTTTTTTTTTATCTCCATAATATTCTTAGTTATTTTTACTGTCGTTTATATGATTTTTTTTATATGCATTTTATATATATATATTTATGTATTATTTATTTGGATGGATTTCAATATTTTGTAATTGTGGTCCCCCATATTATTATACTGTTGTTGCATACCAGACCCGAAAGTAAGGGTTCCAACAAACCACTTACCAATAATTGGATACCATGAATAACATGATAAGTATCGGCCATTAGCATACATAGGTCCATCTAGGATTAAAACATGTATTTTTATCCAAATACAGGATCCAAGGTAACTATGCCTGTGGAATGCAAGAGATGTCAGATCATCAGGAGATCAGGAGAATTTACTTCCGACAACAATTACTGGAAGTTCGCGGGTCCCACGTGACTACCGCAATGGAGCGCGGTGCTTCTATGTAGACCCCGGCGGATATTAAGACTTCCGGCGGGGAGAACAGGAAAGCACATGCGTTCCAGTCGGGGGGCACGGTGGAGCATTGTTCCCGCAATCGGCAGAGTCAAGCAGGCACTTCCAGCAGGGGTGACTACAGAGGTATGCATTCCACGCAGACAGTGCGGTGGAACGCATAGCCTTTGATTATAGATGACCCTCGACACGCATTCTTTCCGTGCAACTTCCAGCGTAAGTAACCGGACGTTCATGCATTCCACACGCGCATTGTGGTGGAACGCACGCGAAAATAAGAATAAAGGTCTTCTATTTGTTTTTTATTACAATCAACAGATGGGGTACACAAAGGTAACTTTTGAAATTTGTGATTTATCAAACAAAATGTACAATTGTATTTTAAGAAGGATTAAGAACTATCTCTATGAACCACACATAGACAGTGTGGACCAATGAAATTACAGGAGGGGGGATATAAACAGGAGCATTTGGTCTAGCCCATTACACCTTGATAAAGGCTTTCTTTAAGCTGAAACGCGTTGGTGGATGTTTGAGGAGGAGCAGATCCAGACTAAAAGCACAGTGGGTGGATTCTTGAACCCAGGAGGTACCCAGTTATTTCTACAATTGCTTGATGGTGTTTTTATACACCCAGATGTCTGGTACGCAGCCTCATAATCATTTTTAATTGTCACTCAAAATAAAATTACTTTATCACACTATTGCGATTTTCCTGTTTCCCTTGTTTTTATGTTTGAGGAAAAAGAGGTATCCTAGTGTGTTTGAAGAGGAAAAAGAGTGGCTTTTGTGACTTTGGGCAGACCAGTGTACTGTGGAAAGAAGACGTTTACCTGTACCATTTAATTGTGAAGGAACCTTTTTTAACCAGATCAATGGATTATAGATGGTGACATTGGATTTATTTATTATTTATATTATCTTTCTGGAAGAAACTAATTTGGGAACTTTGAATTAGGTGGTGATATTTCTTGTCAATTGAACAGACTTTTATTGAGAAACTTATTCCCTATTGAGTTTTTTGCGCAAGGTTTACATATTTCTTTCTCTGTCTATTTGGGGGTGTACACCTTGTACCTTTGCAGCATTTTCCTCAAATTCGTGAAGCGCTCGGATTATCAACATTTTTTTCTATATGTATCTTTAGTGTGTTTTTAGGACGCTCCAGGCGGAACTACTGTATAGATTCTTGTCGCAGGGTGCCATTATATGCACCCTGCTATCCAGATGAGGCTAGCAGAAAAAAGCTCAGAAGGCCAGACCAAATGACTCCAGGGACCTTATACGGCCCCATGGGCCTGAGGTTCCCCATCCCTGTTCTAACAGGACAGTGTTTAAACAGCGTCTTAGTGCTCAGGAGAAGGTACATGTTTTCTCGCTTTAAGAAGTTCAGTGCAACTTAGCTAGTCTTTACCAGAAATGTTATGTTTTTGGTAATCAGGCTAGCCACTTGCTGGCCTGTAAATTGAGAGGACAGTGGCAAGAGAGTGGGTACAGACCGTCTATACCTCTAGAGGAGCAAATATATCTGACCCAGTTGAGATTGCAAATACGTTTGCTATTACTCACAAGTGTACAACCTTAAAGATGACCCTAACACTCCTCAGCAGACTAAGGTTGATATTAATACATTATTAAATTATCTCTCTCTCCCTTATTTAGACTCTGAGACCTGTCTGTCCCTTAACTCTCCTTGGTCATTGGAAGAGGTGGAAGTAGCTATAAATTCTTTCTTTCTTTCTTTCAGTGGTTGCTGTCTATGTTTAATGAAGCCCCAGAGACTAAACAGTTCCCGAAGGAGATGTTAGAGGCGCAAATTGTAGCTATCCCTAAACAGGGTAAAGATCCTATTTCTGTGCACAATTATCACCCTATTGCAGTGGTGGCGAGCCCTGGCACTCCAGCTGCTATGGGACTACATATCCCAGCATGCCCTGCCACAGTTTTAGCATTCCCTAATAGCAAAACTCTGGCAGTGCATGCTGGGATATTAGTCCCACAGCAGCTGGAGTGCCAGGGTTCGCCACCACTGTCCTATTGCTTTATTGAATACTGATGTCAAATTATTTGCTAAATTAGTAGCTAATCATCTGTGCCATCTTCTACCTGCTCTAATTAGACCTGACCAGGTGGCGTTTGTGTTGGGCAGACTGGCCCCAGATAATACGGGCCGGTTCTCAATATTTTAGAATATTGTGGTTCCCTTAAGGAACCTTTGTTAATTTTGTCTTTGGATGCCAAAAAGGCATTTGACAGACTTCGTTGGGGATATTTGCTAAATATTTTACTACGATTTGATTTTAGAGATGTAATACTTGACTAAATTTTGGCTCTTTACACTAGGGTGTATGTTAATGGCTGTTTTTCTTCAAGGTTTGCCATTACCAATGCCAAGCATCAGGGGTGTCCTCTTTCACCTCTCATTTTTGCGCTGGTACTTAGATACAAAGAGAAAGATTTCTGTATAAATTTCTGTGAGCCTCTAGCTGAGACAGGATATAGTTGGGATGTAGTCTGGATACCGGCGGATTGCATGCCGGCTACTGATATCCCGACACCGGAATCCCGAAAAGGGCGAAGATCCCTATGTCAGCATCACAAAGAGGCCGGAGATACCGGCATCGGCATCCCGACCGCCGCCATCCCAAGGTAAGTATCCGGCTTACCTTTAGTAGTCACCCGGGGTTGGGGGGGATTGGATTGGAAGGATTAGGTCCCTGGAGTCTATACAGTATGTGCCCCTACTATTGGAGGTTCTTCGCATAACATCAGCTTATTTGCAGACAACATTTATTATATATTTATTATTAAAGAGGAGGACTGGGACATCATATTCTGCTCTTGTTTTACAATCTTTAAAAGTATTAATCATTCAAAAATGTTTTAGAAACTGCTTTGGAGAGTATACTTTACCCTGGATGGCAGCACAAAATCTGGCCTTCCGTTTCTCAGTACTGTTGGAGGAATTGTGGATGTGTGGGAGATATTTACCATATTTTCTGGTCGCGATCTCTGCTTCAGCCACTTTGGACAGCAGTATTTCTCCTGATTAGCAAAGTGATAGGGATGCGTATTCCTGTAGAGACTTTGGCCCTCATTCAGAGCCGCTCGTTAGCGGCAGTACGCTCGTTCCGAGCGATGTTTGCACATCTGCGCATGCGTACGGTTTTTAGTACGCATGCGCGAACCAGTCAGTGCGGCCGAAAATCGTTGGTACGCAATATAGCGAGTGCCTGCTATTTTGAGTGACAGAATGAGGCGTATGTGGGTGGTAACAGGGGAAGGTGCTTGAAAATGGGGAGTGGAGATCCGAACGCAGGCGTGCTTAAAGGTCAAAACGGGCGTTTTATGGGTGTGCATATTTAAAACAGCAGCGTCAGTGACCACGTCACTGGGTTATTTTATAGCCAGAACTGCTCGCAAATTTGTGGTAGCAAACACCAACCACAAGAATAGCGAGCAGTTCATACGCTGGTCGATGTACTCGATTAATCTAATAAATAGCGGACATGACGTAGGATGCGAGCGGCCAGGGGGCGTTTTTAACAAATAAACGAGCGTATGTTTTGCTCGCTCGTTCAGACTTAGAGGTGTGAACAGACTGCAATGTGCGTACGGATCATTTGAATAGCCACCCCTTGTTTTTAAACGAGCGACCACAAATAGCGAACGGCTCTGAATGAGGGCCTTTGACTGCTCTATTTCATTTCTATTCTGGGAAGTTGTCCCGTGGAGATAGGTAACTTATGAGTCACATTTTAGTAAACACCAAAGCCCAGTTGTGGAAGACCGCCTCTGTACACAGTCTTACAGTTATTGAAAATAAAGTAAAAAAAAAAATTCTATTTGAAACAATGGATTGTAAATATTCCTCCTCTGCTTCTTCCATTCATATGAAAAGGTTCAGATGGGGAGAACACAGAGAAGAACAGGGACACTCTACTATATATAGCGCTTCTGTTGACCTTACTGTTCCTCTCAATCTTACTCTTGATGTGTTAGACCAATGCTAGACCATGTTTCTGTTTATTTTTTCATATATGCTTTAGTTGTGTAATATTTATGTGGGTTTTGAACCTTTGGATATGCAATTTGCCTGGCTTCCTTTTCTTCCCTCTATTTTCTTTCATACCCCCTTTTAGTTGTGTTAAATTTCAATAAAAATTATTGTGAAAAAGGAAAGAAATTATATAGAGCCCAAATGTATCTGCACTCCTCTATCAGGACCCCCGTGGTGCTATTGCTCAATAATGATCTAATAACCACGCATGTGTGGCTGCCATTGCTGGGGAGGCTTCCATAGGCTGCAGCGGCTAATACCATCTTCATTTGGCATTATCTGCTGGGACCAAACTTAGTAAATCTGACAGCTTTGCAGCCCCTATAGAAACCTATGAGGGGCTGTGGCTGCTGTCGGAAATGGAGTCATCTTTCGGCATGCGGGAGTGGAATAATTCCCTGGAGGGGAAGCATCATCATAAGGATAGCCACCACCACTGGGAATATAAAGAACGACACATAAGCTAAATAGCATTTCATCATCTTGCAGTTAGTAATAGATATACATTTAAGAATGAGGTTCTCTGCCAAGCCTGTAGCAGGGTCAGTATACTGAAATGATTTACCTTCACTATACTGTATAATGATTTAACTTTACTCAGATCTCATTATTGGGATCTACCTCAATAAAGTTTGGAGGATCATCTTATTGGCCAATCCTTTCCATAGATCGTATTGTGTCTGGAACTTCAGGTCTCCAAACTACTTTATTTATGTCCTGACTCTATACACTTATGCCGATATCGATACCCCTTAATCTATATACCCTAAATATCGCTGTTTAGCGATACAAGTTGCATAAGAAGTAATTGCTTTCCAGACTTATATTGTGGTTCCAAAGCACAAAAGTTCTTATTGCAATAAAAGAAAGTTACACGCTTTGATCTAGCACGATTAGCGCAAAAGACAATTAAATACAAAAGGTACAAGCCGATACATACGCGTGCGTACTGATCCCAGTAAACAGTCATCTCTCCAGAAGCCTGTGGTCATCTAAGAAGAATGGCTGTATACTATAACCAGTATGCAGGCTATATACCTTATAGAACAAAGAAACTAGTTAACAGGTTTCCATTGGGTCTTGCTCCTGGACATTCTGGTACGATGCAGGCCATTGGACAGTTCATACAGCATCACTAGGGGTATGTCCCAGTTCCTCAGATGTTGCTTTGTGTGGTTTTCCTGCCGAGGAACTGGTTTAAACTAGTCAAAAGACACTACATACAGATATATACATTCTAACCACTAATTTCATATAGTTCATATCTTGCGAACGCATGATGCGATTTCCTTGCGGATAGAACTGGAAATCTGGAAATAAACAGTGATTTAGAATGGTACCAAACATGATATGTCTACTAGTTTTTCTACCTTAAATATCATATACATTACATTTCACAACATAAGTATTCGCTAATAAAACCTCTAGTATTACTTTTAATGCGGAGAAACATTTTTATAAGTGATTGCATGTGTAAGTGTGAGAATATTGCGTAAAGTCGCTAGTATGCGTGGTGCGTTTATGTGCTTTGATAAACAGCGCAACTGTGCGTCTTGTATATTTTATGTTTTATTTAATGTGCGTATGGGTTATGGTAGGACTTTCAACAATATGTGGTAGCAGAACACAACAAATGGTTGGAGAGACTATTGGCGCTTCTAAGCAAGCTGCAGCCCTTTCAATGAAGATCTTCCCTAAAAGATCTAAGAATTTATAGGATATACAGAAAAAATTTAAATAACAGCGCTGCTTGCTGTGTCACAGTAAAATAATGATAAGGTAGATGGAATACTTATCCGCATTAGTAGAACTTAATATGCCCCTCTTATAATGATAATTTCTTCTTCTACCTGAAACTCCGTAGATACATAGAAAAAAGGGGGTATGTATGGTGTCAGTGTGTGGTTTTTAAGTAATAATACACTTCAAAATTATTTAAACACAATACTGAGAATACGAATTAAGGCGTACCCCAACTCACTGAATTGGAGATGGGTATACTCCTATATTGATTTCTCAAAATAGAAATTCATCCAACATTGGTAAACGCACCCCCTGCAGTACCAGATAGATTTTCGAAGTATGACAATAAGACGTACCCCAACTCACAAGTTAAGAGAAGGGTATGCTCCTAAATAGGTATCTTTAAATCCAAAGTCCAACGAACAGGTCTAAACACACACGTGGACTTACACTTGTAAGGAAAAACAGGATATATAAAGGTATCTTTGACCCAAAAGAAACTTGAAAGCAGAAAGCGTACCAGTACTCACAAAGCTTCTAGTTGTTACAAGCTCATAAAGGTATCTTTCATTTCAGGTTTCTGGCAATCTTCAAAACATGGAAAAATAACTTTTCTTCCATTAATCCAAATAATGAATGGTGGTATAAAATTGTTTGTAAAATGAAGTTTTTAATTGCAAACAAGTGGTTGCATGAATATAAATATAAAAATATAAAAAAACATTCTCAGGGGGAAACAGCTGCGCTGTGACAGACTGAGGCAACAGTGGTGTGGAGACAATGGGGTCCGGATCCCAAATATGCACAAAGACTGGATAATAATGCAATCCTCCAGCACCTACCTCAAGTCAGTACACCACACGCAGCGATCCCCGTGAGAAGGTAACCTTCCAAGCCAATGCGTTTCGAGAATGAACTCTTTTTCAAGGCATGAAAAAGAGTTCATTCTCGAAACGCGTTGGCTTGGAAGGTTGGGATCCGGACCCCATTGTCTCCACACCACTGTTGCCTCAGTCTGTCACAGCGCAGCTGTTTCCCCCTGAGAATGTTTTTTTATATTTTTATATTTATATTCATGCAACCACTTGTTTGCAATTAAATACTTCATTTTACAAAAATTTTATACCACCATTCATTATTTGGATTAATGGAAGAAAAGTTATTTTTCCATGTGTTGAAGATTGCCAGAAACCTGAAATGAAAGATACCTTTATGATCTTGTAACAACTAGAAGCTTTGTGAGTACTGGTACGCTTTCTGCTTTCAAGTTTCTTTTGGGTCAAAGATACCTTTATATATCCTGTTTGTCCTTACAAGTGTAAGTCCAGGTGTGTGTTTAGACCTGTTCGTTGGACTTTGGATTTAAAGATACCTATTTAGGAGCATACCCTTCTCTTAACTTGTGAGTTGGGGTACGCCTTATTGTCATACTTCGAAAATCTATCTGGTACTGCAGGGGGTGCGTTTACCAATGTTGGATGAATTTCTATTTTGAGAAATCAATATAGGAGTATACCCATCTCCAATTCAGTGAGTTGGGGTACGCCTCAATTCGTATTCTCAGTATTGTGTTTAAATAATTTTGAAGTGTATTATTACTTAAAAACCACACACTGACACCATACATACCCCCTTTTTTCTATGTATCTACGGAGTTTCTGGTAGAAGAAGAAATTATCATCATAAGAGGGGCATATTAAGTTCTACTAATGCAGATAAGTATTCCATCTACCTTATCATTATTTTACTGTGACACAGCAAGCTGCGCTGTTATTTAAATTTTTTCTGTATATCCTATAACATGTGGTAGCAACACAGACGCACGACGCTAATAATCGCATATAGCATCGCACACAATGGTTTCGTGCTGACGACGCAAGATGGCGTCGCCCGATATTAATTTAAGATTTAAGATTTGGTCTTAGTCAATCATCCGGCTTCGACACCGATTACGGTATATGGAAGTTCTGACATTTATTAGGTGCAGAGACTCTCTGCATCATACAGTTACTGTCATACCTGCCTACTTTTGAAAAAGCATTTCAGGGAGATTGTGCAAGCAGCACCTATGGGCGCGGCAGTAAAGCGATTGTGTATTGCTACATCTGAGAGGCATGTCATAAAATTTCCTTACATCCAAATGTAAATGAGCCCCAAAGCAGTTAGTAAGATCTATTTGTTAATAAAAAAACACACTGATACATTACAGAAAATACATGTAGCCATAGGGATCATTGTGCCTTATAACCAATGCAGGGAAATTATACTAATGATCCCATTTGAATGTAAATATCTGTTTATTTTTATATATAACATCTTCATAATGGGGGTAAGGTAGAATCAGGGAGATTGCTGGACTCTTCATGGAGACAGGGAGATTGCTACTGTTTCAGGGAGTCTCCCTGACAACCAGGGAGTGTTGGCAAGTATGGTTACTGTACATATAGAGAAGTGCTTATAGTGCCAGACATCCCCCACTGACATAATCAGTGTAGATGAGGAGATTATTGCCAGAATGAAACACAATCCTTATCGCTGGGTTCTTCTAGAGATCTGCACACCATATTGTTAGGATGTCTTTCTGCAGATCATGTTGTAAGGATGTCTTTGTGTAGATTATGCTGTTGGGGTTTCTTTCTAAAGGTTGTATTCTAAGGGCTGCCTCTCTGCAGATCTTGTTGCTAGTGTCTGCATTTCTGCAGGTCGTGTTGTTAGGATGCCTTTCTGCAGGTCGTGTTGTTAGGGTCTGTATTTCTGCAGGTCATGTTGTTAGGGTCTGCATGTCATGTTGTTAGGGTCTGCATTTCTGCAGGTCGTGTTGTTAGGGTCTGCATTTCTGGAGATCTTGTTGCTAGGGTGTCTTTCTGCAGGTTGTGTTGCATACCCTCCAACATTTCACATTAAGAATCCGGTACAGGGGCGTGACCACAGATAAAACAGGCGTGGCAAAAGATAAAGGGGCGTGTCATCGGATACTGTACCAGGGGTCCAGAAACAGCCAGGACAGGCTGTTTTATCTTCTGTACACCGGCGCTGGGGTGATTATGTCGGCGTCATTGCAGACTGCACTGCAGAGAACCACGGAGGGTGGAGCAGAGCCGCCTGTCACTCAGCAGTGCTGCGGGAGTCCTGTGTCCCGGCCGCGCTGCTAAAAGAATAGGGAGATTGTACCCACTCGGTTCAGAACGGTACAGCCCCTGTTTGCCGGTACAGACCATTAAAAATGGTACTGCATCGGCTAAAACGGTAGAGTTGGAAGGTATGGTGCTGTTAGGGTGTTTCTGCAGGTCATGTTGTTAGGGTCTGCATTTCTGGAGATCTTGTTGATAGGGTGTCTTTCTGCAGGTTCCGTTGTTAGGGTGTTTCTGCAGGTCATGTTTGTTAAGTCTGTGACTTATACTTCAATAAGGGTTTCTTAATAATTTGGACACAGTGAGTGTGTATGCTTCTTTACTGAAAAAGTGCAGGAAACCAAAGTCACAGAATAGAGATTCATACGCCAACTAATACACAGTGTTGTTAGGGTCAGCATTTCTGCAGATCTTGCTGCTAGGGTGTCTTTCTGCAGGTTGTGTTGTTAGGGTTTCTTTCTGCAGGTCGTGTTGCTAGGGTGTCTTTCTGCAGGTCATGTTGTTAGGGTCTGTATTTCTGCAGGTCGTGTTGCTAGGGTGTCTTTCTGCAGGTCATGTATTTCTGCAGGTCATGTTGTTAGGGTCTGCATTTCTGCAGGTTGTGTTGATAGGGTGTGCATTTCTGCAGGTTGTGTTGTTTGGGTGTGCATTTCTTCAGGTCGTGTTGTTAGGGTGTGCATTTCTGCAGGTCGTGTTGTTAGGGTCTGCATTTCTGCAGGTCGTGTTGTTAGGGTGTGCATTTCTGCAGGTCGTGTTGTTAGGGTGTGCATTTCTGCAGGTCGTGTTAGGGTGTCTTTCTGCAGGTCGTGTTAGGGTGTCTTTCTGCAGGTCGTGTTGTTAGGGTCTGTATTTCTACAGGTCGTGTTGTTAGGGTCTGTATTTCTGCAGGTCGTGTTGTTAGGGTCTGTATTTCTGCAGGTCATGTTGTTAGGGTCTGCATGTCATGTTGTTAGGGTCTGCATTTCTGCAGGTTGTGTTGTTAGGGTGTGCATTTCTGCAGGTCGTGTTGTTAGGGTGTGCATTTCTGCAGGTCGTGTTAGGTTGTCTTTCTGCAGGTCGTGTTGTTAGGGTCTGTATTTCTGCAGGTCATGTTGTTAGGGTATGCATTTCTGCAGATCATGTTGTTAGGGTCTGTATTTCTGCAGGTCATGTTGTTAGGGTCTGTATTTCTGCAGGTCATGTTGTTAGGGTCTGCATGTCATGTTGTTAGGGTCTGCATTTCTGCAGGTCATGTTGTTAGGGTATTCATTTCTGCAGATCATGTTGTTAGGGTCTGTATTTCTGCAGGTCATGTTGTTAGGGTCTGCATGTCATGTTGTTAGGGTCTGCATTTCTGCAGGTCATGTTTTTAGGGTGTCTTTCTGCAGATCATGTTGTTTAGGCATACAGTACCTCCCAACATTTGAGAGATGGGAAGAGGGGGGTTCTGTGCATGCCAAATTCATAAGTGTGAAAGAGGATGTGCCTTTGTAGAATGGGGATATGGCTTCATTGCATGTCCTCATTGTTTGTCACACTGGGTGCATGCCTAGTGCTTCCTGAGCTTTCTAGGTCAAGTTGTTAAGATCTGCCTTTCTGCAGGTCTGCCACACAAAAATCCAGTTCACATACACATACCCCCAACTGTCCTGCTTTGGGCTTGGTTGCCCTATTGTTAATCCTGTACTGTTGAAGGTAGTACTTGGGCACATTAGGGGACTATTTACTAAGCAGTGTTAGGAGACAGAGTGAAAAGTGATAAGGTGCCAGCCAATCAGCTCCCAACTGTCATTATTCAAACACAGCCTGTGAGATGACAGTTGGGAGCGGATTGGCTGGCACCTTATCACAAAAAAATGTGTCTCCTATGGTTGCCTTTCTGTAGATCATGTTGTGGATATGTCTTTATCTATGTTTTTATATTAGAGATTTCAGGGAGCAAATAGTTAAGCAGTTTTAGTGAGTCAGCTCTGTATCTAGCTTACATAACAAGCCAGTTGCAGATAAAACAGCACAAAGATGCATTACTATAACATTTATGGTTTTTTAAATAAGCATCACAAAAATAGAATGTGATTTCTAAAGATAAATTGTAAAACCTCTTGCGTCACGTATAATAACTAGTGTTAGGAATGGATTGACAACAGAAAACATGATGGTGAACCCACACTCTTCATAAAGGAAATTCCCATCTCTATGAGGCAGTTACAGCTATTTCAGCGATATTAATGCTCTACATATAATATGTATGTAAATTTTACTTGTACAATTAAAAAGGTAAAGAGGCAACTAAGTTTATATAACTTTGAGGCATACAGGTTGAGTCTCCCATATCCAAATATTCCGAAATACGGAATATTCCGAAATAAGTAATATTTTTGGCATGACTGAGATAGTGACACCTTTGCTTTCTGATGGTTCAATGTACACAAACATTGTTTAAGTCACAAAACTGTTAAAAATATAGAATAAAATTCAGAGCTGTAACTAGACTTTTTGGTGCCCTGTGCCAGAAAGAGCATTGGCGCCCCCCTCATTTTTCAAAGGGACATAATGCACCCAAAAAGGGCCATGGCTTCATGGGGAAGGGTCAGGGAAAAGATAGGAGAGGCCAGGAGATGCTGGGGATGAAAAATAGGAAGCTACAAGCAAGAATGATAATAAACAGAAATTTGACAGGCCCAAACAGCGCCCCCTGACCTGTGGTGCCCTGTGCGATGGCACCGTCCGCACTACCCTAGCTACGGCCCTGATAAAATTACCTGCAGGCTGTGTGTATAAGGTGTATATGAAACATAAATGCATTCTGTGTTTATACTGTATTTGGGTCCCATTCCCAAGATATCTCATTATGGTATGCACATATTCCAAAATATGGAATATTCCGATATCCAAAATACCCCCAGTCCCAAGCATTTTGGATATGGGAGACTCAACGTGTTTTTATTAAATTTGCGGTCAAACCTCCAAAAATAGATGTTTTTGGATTCTTGCTGCATTTGTTACATAGTGTGAATATTTAGGGTATGACACAGCAGATTTCGGCTGTGGTCCTTCCTGTATTATTCGCAAAAGCAGTCCCCATAGCTATCTATGGCGACTGTGATAATGGCAAACTTACCAAGATCATATGTGCGCACAGTAGCCATTCACTGGGGCTCTGCTATGCAGAACTGCTGCGCAGAAAGTGCCCACAGCCTCCCGACTGCGGCCCGTGGGTGGGACAGCAGGACAGTGCCCGAAAAAAGAAGCTGTCATGCTAAAATCTGTATGGTTGGGAGGTATGCAGTGTGTAGGTATGTACAATTAATAATCACAAAATCAAAAAGAGCACCATATATCCCCTGGGAGTGTGGAGTTTTAAATACAGGTAGACATTGCACTAATCATTACAGGCTAGCTGTTTAGACAGACTCGTAGCTGACACAATACCTGACACTTTTCTCTGACTGACATTTTGGTTTTCTTCAGAAGGCAGGCTTCCTGCTGACTGGTGGGAGCCGCAGAGGATTTGATAAGTGGATGGGGGCGAAATGGTAGAAGACAATTGGGAATAGATATAATAAGAGGGTAAAAGGACATCACATAGACACACAAGGGGGAGAAAGAAAGGACAGACACCCATTATGTGGAGAAACATGAGCACAAAGTGGATGGGGAGAGTAAAAGAGAGACAGATGGGGAGATAGAGGTTCACATACAATATCAGACAGACACTCAAAGAGCTAGAAAGAAAGGAACCAAATAATAAGAATATTATAATTATTATTATTATTATTAATAATAATAATAATAATAATAATAATATTTTTTTATTTTCTTGGAAATTAACTTCTCTGTTTATAAAAGTTACATGGAGGGACAAAGTAGGTTCCAGTTAAAGTATATGATGAGCAGCAGCTGCTCCTACACTTTTGGATGAGGGTAGCTGCTGCTGCCTGAGGAGTGGAGGACACAGACCCAGCAGGCGCAATGAATCTAGCAGGCGCCAGATCCGGTGCATGTGCCGAAGTGGTTGTCGTGCTGCACATGCACAAAACAATGGCTTCTAGGGACTGCATCAGGTGCAGCCCCTAAAAGCTGATTAGGAATGCCCGTGAGGCAGTGGAGTGGCCTCCGACTGGAAGCATGCTCTCTGCTAATCGCAGCCCGGACTATCAGTCCCATGGGCAGAAAACACCTCCCCCGCTGGGACTGCCTGTCTTGTGTGTGATTGGGAGGCAGAGCTTGCAATGGGAAATCACTACCAATCAAGTGTAGTCAGCGCAGTACTGCAACTGGCTCACTGAGGTGGCGTAACTAGTGTCTTTCTAGCCCAGGGCAAGTTGAAGAATGGCGCCCCCCACATGGCAGTTGCAGCCAATCAACTTGAAACCTCCCCTTCCCCCCCTTGCAGCAGTTCAATACACAGCTGTGATGAACAGTGGTCTCCCTACCCCCTCCCCCGGCAGCAGCTTACCCCCCCTGGCGGCAGCTTACCAATAAACACCGTTGGCGAGTGGAGAGAGCACCATGGAAAGAAAAATCACTTTTCATCCGGCGCAGGCGGCGGCAGCTCTCAGGTCAACAGGATACAGAAAGGGAAGGAAGACTCCCTGGGAGGGGCTGCGCACTTCCACTGCAGCTCCCCCTACAGTCATCCCAGCCAGCAGACTTGCCAATGCCTGCTCGTTAATAGTTACAGTTGGTCAGGAGTCCGCAATAGTGGCAGGAGGTAGCGAGTGGCCGGTGCGGGTACGATGCCCTGGCCGGCGACGCCCCCTTTCTGCTGGGCCTGCCACGGCACCCAGGACACTTGCCCCACTCGACCCCCCCTAGTTACGTCACTGGCTCTGGGCATTCACAAACAGACACCCATGGACATAGCAAAAATTCACTGGTGCGTCTACTCTTGACTTTGCCCTTCCCCAACCTGCTCATCACTGCACACTGGACACCCCACCACATCATCCCTCCACACCGTGCACCCAGCCACATTGTCACTCCTCATCAGCACCCCACTGCATCATTACTCCAATGCACCCCACCACATAATTAATACAGAATGGGCACCTCAGTATCTCATTAACCTAGACTGGGCATCCTAGCACCTCAGTACCCCAGGAAGGGCCTCCCAGCACCTCATTATCACAGACAGGGCACCTCATCACTGCATTAATGAAGACCAGATAGACCACTAATAACCGGTCTAAGGGCCTGATTCAGTATGGGTCGCAATTGTGATCGCAGCTGTGTAATCGCACTCAATGAAGCACTCAGTCGCACTCAATATACTACCACAGCTCAGCCAACAAAGAGACACCCACTGCTGCTTTCTCACATCTGTAATACCTCGCAGTCCTGCGTACACATCAGTACCATCGAAGCACATGGGCAGTCACACACAATTACAGCAGGTCTGACCCGTCGCAGAAATTGCCACTGTACCAGTAAGAAAAAAGAATCAAAACGATGGCATGACCTGGACAATGGTTCTTCTTTTTTCCCGCCCTTCTGATTGCTCTCCATGTCTCTTTAGACCATTCTCTGGCAGCTGGTACAACTAAGCAGTTCAAAACTGTGCATAATATTTTACTTGAACGCTGTCACATTGACTTTTGGGTACAGACTCCATTTTCAAGAAAACAACAAGAATTTTGTTCAGCCTGGCACTAATAAATAATGTTAAAAATAAATAATATATAGTCCAGTTGCATCCACCAAAGGGTCTGTGTACACCCTAAGAAAGGAATACCAAAGTAATCACAAAAAAAGAAAAAAATATATATAATGGAGGTGTTGCGCTAAATATAAATAATGAATTTAATAACTAGACATGGCAGAAACAAGAATAAAGACACCAAATATAAATTATGAAATAGTTCTTTATAAAATATCAATAAGAACAATAAATTACAATACAGTAATACAAAAAAAATCAATAATAAGAACTAGTTCTTTGCTAGAAGTCTGTACAGACTAATCTGACTGATAAAAAAGTGACTGCTACAATAAATATAGTATAGAACAGTCTGTCCAAAGACCAGAATAATCTCACCGGACAATTTATCCACAAGTTTGAGTCTTGATTCGCCTGATCTGACCTCCGGGTCTTATGATATTAATGCGTATGATAGACTCTGAACGGTGAAATGGGTCCTTTAAATAGATTGTCCTCCAGATCTTGTGACAAACATACACACTCGGGACTCCGTAAAGAAGGCTGCTACCACAAAAGTCTCCCACATGGAAGTAAACGGCAGGTGATCTAGGAACGAGTAAGTCCAAGGTTTATTGTGTAGCAGTATGTTTGTACTGCCCTAATCACAGTTACATAAACACAGTATAATGGATGGAGTGGAGCTTGAGGGGAACATACAGAGCACCAGCCAGTAATGTATGTGGTTAGTGGTGCATATACAGGTAAGTGGTATGCAAGGGACGTAAGTAGAGTGGTGTGACCAGTGCCATGGCACCACACACCGCAGGGCAGGGGGCGCTGTTCGGGCCTATCAATTTTCTATTTATTATAATTCTCACTTGTAGATTCCTCTTCTTTTATCCCCAGCATCTCCTGACCTCCCCTATCTCTTCCCTGGCCCTTCCCCATGAGGCCATGGCCCTTTTTTGGGTGCGCGTCTTATGGGCCTGATTCAGAGCCGGATGCTATTTGCGCTCGCTCGTTCAGAAAAAGGGGCCAGATATTTAAATAGAGCGCTCGCTCTTTGCGGTCTGTTGATGCCTCTATGTCTGAACGAGCGAACGAAACATGCGCCTCGCTATTATGTAAAGACTCCCCCTGGCCGCTAGCATCATACGTCATCTCCGCTATTTATTAGATTAATCGAGTACATCGAAAGGTGTATGAACTGCTCGCTATTCTTGTGGTAGCATTTTCCTACCGCAATCATGCGAGCAGTTCAGGCTAAAAGACAACCAAGTGACGTGGTCGATGACGCTGCTTTGTTAATTATGCACACCCTTAAAATGCCCGTTTTGACCGTTTGGCACACTTGCGTTCGGATCTCCCCTCCCCGTTTTCAAGCACCTTCCCCTGTTACCACCCACAAACGCCTCATCCTGCCACTCAAATTAGCAGGCATTCGCTATTTTGCGAGCACACAATTTCCGACCGCACTGACTGGTTGGCGCATGCGAATTACAACCCATACGCATGCGCAGATGTGCGGACATCGCTCAAAGCGAACGAGCGGCCGCTTACAAGCGGCTCTGAATCAGGCCTAATGTCCATATTTGAAAAATTAAGGGGGGGGGGTGGCAACAATGCTCTTTCTGGCACAGGACACCTATGGCTCTGTGGTATCCGTGCAGCTTTGCAATGGCGATCCTCGCTGAATCAGGCCCACGGACGGATTGTTGATATATTAGACATTTAAGCTGCAATGAAGAGTGTTTCACTAAACTGAACATACTGTACTGTATGTGATCCTATAAAAATTAAAGGAATAGGAGATTTAGCGGCCTGTTCATCATACCTTAAAACTCTCTGGAGGTAATTAGGTTTAGATCTCGCATGGAGTTCTACCTAATTACTGGAGGAATTCATCATTCTTCCTCCCCATAACTATCTATTCAGAAAAGCTGTCATTTTTGCGATGACAGCTTTTCGGGAAATAGATAGTTTTCTCTATCTACTCTAACTTACCGCAGCTGGAATCCGTTTTGCGCATGTGCTGTTACATTCGTAAAGCCAGCGCATGCGCAGCACTGCCTACAGCTGCAGTAAGTTTGTGTCACCCTCAACCCCGTCCCACCTGCTCACCTCCCCCCGTCCCCGCACTTACCTGCCCGCTGCAGCGCCTCTGGCTCCTGGGGCTGTGCAGACACGTGTTCTCCCAGCAGCCCACAGTACAGGTTAGAAAAAAAAAATAGCTTTTTCTTTTAATCTAAACTTTATTGTGTTCTGCTGAGAGAACACGTGTCTGCACAGCCCCAGGAGCCAGAGGATGGACCAGAGTGCCGGAGGAAGATGCCGCTGGACCTCACCAGCTGGAAGCAGGTAAGTGTCACCTGCTATTCGCCACCTTACAGTGGCGAATAGTAACTCCATCAAATTCTGAAAATACATAATTTTGGGAATTTGATGAATACCATAATTTAAATATCCCCATACTAATGTATGGGCAGTGGGGAATTTAACACAGGGGGACTTAGCAAGGAGATATCGTTAATTAAGGAAAATGTCCTTAAAAACTTTATTTTATTGTTGATGAATAGGCCCCTAAGTTCCTACATCAACAAAAGTTGGGACAGTCACTACTCGCTTCAAATAGAAACTGAAATCATAATAACAGAAATCCAAGATGAGCTTTATGTACCAGATTATGGTTACAAACCACATAGCCATAGCCATCAGTGTCCTAGAGCAAAGAGGTTACAGAGTGCAGTTCGCAAAAAGAAAATGCATTGTATGAAACAAAAGAGGGACTGTGATAGCAACAGGTACTCAGTGCTGTCATTTATATGTCCTTGGCATGCAACAGTATTATGAGATGATACCTCACAGTCTATTCAGCTCTGGCACAGAAGATCACCTCGGATATGACAATGTCCAGAAATTTCTAAATGGAATGGTTGCAGGAATATCTATGACAGATACAGAAAAGCCCATGTGTGAAAGCTATAAAACAGGCAAAAAAAGCCGTTGTCCATCTCCAAAATCAGCAAGTAGAGCTGAGACACCCCTAGAGTTGGTGTATACAGTTGAGTGTGGTCCAATGGAAGTTAGATTGATAAGTGGTTACAGATACTTCATAAAATTCATCGATGATTTCACAAGAATGACATTTCATCAAAGAAAGGAGTGAGGTGTTGATGAATATTGCAGACTACAAGAAATTAGTTGAAAATCAAACCGGTCATAGACTGAAAGTCTTGAGGTCTGACAATGGAGGGGAATAACTCGGCATGGCATTGAGCATCAACTGACCATTGCATACACGCCAGAACAGAAAAATGTAAGTGAATTTGCAAATTGTACATTGGAGAGAGCCCGATGTATTCTAAACAAGGTAAGACTAGACAAGTGTTTTTGTGTGGAAGCAGTGCCTAAAGCAGTTTATTTGCAAAATCATGCACCCACAGTTACCTTAAAAGAAAAAACACGAATAGAAGCATTGTTAGGAAGAAAACCAAGTGTTAAATGTCTCTGAATTTTTGTGTGTACTGGCAATGTACAGATACCCAAAGAGAAAAACTGTAAGCTGGATTCAAAGTTCATGAAGTGTATCATGCTTAGATACTGCCAAGAGAGTAAAGGGTACATACTCTGGAATCCAAATACTAGAAAGCTTGTCAAATCAAGAGATGTTATATTCTAAGGGACAGCACCAAACAGTGAAACACTACCAAGAAGATATTATGAGGAGTTTGCAAATGTTACATTCTGTGAGCCCCAAGATATCCAAGAGGCAAAGTCAAGAAATGACTGGTGTAATTGGAAATCCAAAGAGACTTAGAGTGACTTAAATCTCATAGACAAGGAAGACACCATGAACATTAACACTTAGCTAATTAGAAGAATCCTGCTGATGTGCTTTGCAAAGGAATTACATCACAGTCACTGGTGATGTTTCTAGAAAAATGTGGACTAGAATTACATGAAATGTTGATATGTTCTGGCCTGACTAACCCTCATTTTTTTACAGGTTGCTGCAACAAAGCTAAAAACAAGAAATGTTTGTGTAACACAGAGGATGCGCTACTGCTCTGCCTCCATGATGCTCCTTTAGGTAAGCATCTTTCTGTACAAAGATGGCTGCCATTTTTAGTCTTCTGCGCATGCGTGGTGCCATCTTGTCACTGTGTAAGAGCACCACAGTGGAACACAGATATGTTCCACATAGCTTCAAGAGATCCCACAATATTTGCTGGCTAAAGACCACAAAAGGGCAAGCCACTTGCTTATACATGTACTGCTACCCACATACAATCACCAGCTGATGATCTGTATGTTCCACTCAAGCACCGGTCCATACAGGACACTAACTGCATGTACAGTAATTGTGAATATACCACTGCACGATATAGGGGAATGCAATCGGGAAGCCAGCTGAAGTAAGCCTAACAGCCGGCTTCCCGACTGCTTTATCCTGGCGAGGGTTAAATGACAGGCGTCTAAATCTAGACACCTGTCATTTTTCAGACGCCGGAAGACCGGCGCTCGGCATCCCGATCGAAGGGATGCCGGGCGCCGCGAGAGGACAGCCGTGGGGGGGAGGGTTAGGTTTAGGGCTCCCGGGGGAGACTTAAGCTGGCCACACATCAGACCAACTTTCCTCCAACCAACCAACTGACCAACCGTCCAACTTGTCTGTCCAACTAAAACGCTTCCCCACACATCTAACCAACTTTTCATCCAACCAGGCAACCTGCCAATTTTTTCAACAGACCAGCCAACTTCTGTCCAACTTGTGATGTCACAGAAGTAGGCGGAGACTGCCTGCCTACTTCTGCATGCTTTGAATAAATATACTGAACACACACACACACATATACATATATACACACACATATATGTCTGTGTGTGTTTAAATATATATATATATATATATATATATATGTGTGTGTGTGTGTGTGACACTGGATAGTGCCAAATGAGGGGATGAGAGTTGGGATGGATTGGCGGGTATGGAGCCGTGATGGTCGGGGGGAGGGTGGCCGGATGCAGTAGAAGTCAGATGGTCATAAAATATATAGGGGCCCATTTATCATTCAATATTTGCACTGTATTCCCTGAAAACCGTTTTCGGGGGATAGCCGCAAATATTAAGTATTGTCCGATATCTGATGCTGTCCCTCCATTTCTGTCGGCAACGCAACCCCCATTAGTTTCTATAGAGGATGCAATGCTGACAGATTTATTAAGTTCCGGAATGCGAAACATTCCGAAACCTTGATGCGCGCAGCATGAGCCTTCTGAAGATGGCGTAAGCCACTGTAGCCTATGGTCTACACATCACAAATCTGTCTGGAAGAGGGTTCCATAGGAAACATCCCTTGGCAAAGGCCGCAGCGCATGCGTGGTCTGCAGACCGCACATGCGCAGGATCCAAGCACAGGAGTGAAGTGACCACTGTCTCTGCAGGTGGAACTTCATACAACCAGGCAGTATGATTGCATCCTGCAATGCGATCATGGGCGCTAATATGGTGCCCAGATCGCATTGTAAATGCGATCATTACTAAATGGGCTACACACACACCCACCCATGTATATGATCCATAGGGATGTAATTATGAGACCGGCGGTCTCAATTCCAACTGCGGAATCCCGGCAAGAGATTTAACATAGGCGTCGAAATTCCGACGCCTATGTTAATCCCGATGCCGAACCGATCGCCCTCCTGCCGGTTAAGTACAACACGTAGCCCGGGGATGAGGGGGGTTAGGTTTAAGAACCACCGGGGGGACTTAAGGTGCCTACACACTAGGCGATGTGGTCACGATCCGATATCGTGTCCGATTTCCCTTGAACTTTCCCCGGCACTCCAGAACACGAAGTGCAGCAAAAGCTGCACGATGTGTCACAAGATCTATTGTGCATGATCTAAAGATTTGTCCATCTTTAGATCGTGCAGGATAGCAAACAGATGCTTGCATGGATCAGGGATATCCGTGATGCATGTATCTGTCTGTAAAAGAATAAAACACAGATGCACGGACGGGAACAGTGAGACCCGTCTGTGCTGCTGTTTAAAAAAATGAAGACCTGTGTAAAAAAAAACGTCGTGACCCCTCCCACAAAAGAGCAACCAGCCCCCGGGCTTTAGTGACCTAGTGCTGGTTGCGCAAAATACAGTGGACAAACGACGTAGGGGTCCCCCATATTCTGTGCAACCAGCACTGGGCTCTGATCCGGTCCTGGTTCTGGAAATACAGGGAGGAAAATGAGTAGGGTCCCCTTGTATTATCCAGAACCAGCACCAGACTTTTTCTAGCGGGGGGCTAATGCCACAGCCAGGGGAGCCCTTTCACCGGGCCACCCAGCCGAAGAATTAACCCTGACCGCTAGTCAGCCCAGGCCAGGGATCCTTGGGGAGCTGGGGACCCCCCAATAAAGGGGTCCCCCTCTCCAGGGCACCCCAGGCACAGGCTGATAGCCCGGGGCTATCCCCAGCACCCCTGGGCGGTGGGTGCCAGGTTGATTGCGTATAGAGTGTGTAAAAAATAGATGAACTAATATTGTTTTTTGCTGTGGAACTGCAGGTTCCAGCAAGCCTCCTCAGCATGCTAGTACTTGGAGAACCACAAGTACAAGCATTCGGGTCATTACGGGCTCCACTTGTACCTGTAGTTGCAAAAGCAGTATTAAAATAAACACAGGACACACACACCGTACAAAATATAAGTTTATTAAACATACATGCACTCACATGTACACACACATGCACACACACATGTACTCATACTCACCTATGTATCCCTGTAGCATCTGTCCACTTGTCCAGTAGAGTATCCATAGGGGACCTGTTAAAAAAAAACACACTCACCGTCTATATGCGAAGTTCGGTCCTCTTCATTCCAAAGTAGGCATTCCAGAAATCACGGAGCAACAAACTAAAGTACCGTTCTTTAGGAACGGTACTTCCCGAATGAGAGCTTAGTGGCGGGATTTCACCATGGGAACCCCGCTGCTGAGCGTTCATTGGCTGAGACGCGAGCCCTCCGCCTCTCAGCCAATGAACGGCTTTCACCATTGAAGTCAATGGTGAGGGCCGCAAAGGTTACTCAAGGTTAGGGTTAGGCACCCCCCCGGGCAAGATTAGGGTTGGGCACTCCCCTTAGGGTTAGGGTGCAGGGAGGGGGGGTTAGGTTTATGCACCCATGGGGGGGAGGTTAGGGTTAGGCACTAGGAGGGAGATTAGGGTTAGGCACCCGTAAGGGAGAGTTAGAGGGAGGGTTAGTATACTTACCTACGCCAGTCGGGATCTCCTCCGTCGGGCATCTGCTGTCGAGAATTTAATCCGCCGGCATTTCAATCCCATTCAGATTATTATTCCGAGTGCTGCCGTTGTGTGTGCTTGTGTGTATATACATATACATGATTACACACATATACGTTATATATATATATATATATACAGACCAGGAGGTGCGGCACTCACGGACCCATATGAGGAAACACGAAGGTGAGCCAAATGGTAACGTTTCAGTTCTTTTATGTAACTGTCTTCAGAAAACACTTTCTGAAGACAGTTACATAAAAGAACTGAAACGTTACCATTTGGCTCACCTTCGTGTTTCCTCATATGGGTCCGTGAGTGCCGCACCTCCTGGTCTGTATTTCGCTATATTGTGGGGGCACCCGGCAAAGCTGCTTATATTTTTAATGAGTGCCGGTCCTGTGTTGTTTATATATATATATATAAAATATTTATACACATATGTGTATATATCTATACACATATAGGTATATATATATATATATATACACATATAGGTATATATACATATATATATACATACATGTTTATATACATATATGTAGTTATATACACATATATGTGTATACCTGTATACACATATATACGTATACATACACATATACATGTATGTATTCCTGCATACACATATATGTGTATATATAAGCATATATGTATACACACAATGACAATTTGGAGCAGGATCGCGGGGTGTGGTGGTCCCGAGGGGTGGAGGGGGGTCTCGATCGTGGTGTGCTGTGATCCATAGGGGGGAAAGGGGAGGGGGTAAGCAGTTATCGCGGGTGTGCAGTAGTCCTGGGGGGAGGGAGAAGACTTCCGTGATCGCTGGTGTGCGGTAGTCCCGGGGAGGGGGAGGGGGGGAAGGAAGGTTCCGTGATCGCGGGTGTGCGGTATTCCCGGGGGGAGGTAGAAAGCTGCTGCGATCGTGGGTGTGCGGTAGGCCAAGGGTGAGAGGGAGGATGGTGCAATCGTGGGTGTGTGGTTGTCCCGGGGAGGGAGGGGGGTGCCGCGATCGTAGGGTCCGTTGCGTGGGGGGGAGGGGCGGTGATCGCAATCGCGGGGGTGAAACTAGTGTGGCAGACAGAGACAGGTACCTGACTGAAGTTCAAAAGCAGCGCTGCAGGACAGATCCAGCTGCAGCACCGATGCTCACTGATTCACTGCCGGTGACAGGGATCCCAGGCTGGAAGGTACACGGTGGAGAAGTAGGCGGACACTACCGGCCAGTGTCCGCCTACTTATCGTTCAGTTGGGGGAGAGTTCCCCCAACACTAGAATGATAGTTGGTATAAATCAAACATGTTTGATTTTCTCCAACTAGTTGGAACGACCGTTTTTGGCCGTTTTTTAGCGTGTGGGAGCAAACGGCTGACTATCGTTTGCTACCACACACTAGACGATTATCATTCCAACCAGCCAACTAGTTGGCTGGTTGGAACAAAATCGTTCTGGTGTGTGGGGGCCTTTAGGGTTAGGCAACCCCCCGGGAGGGTTAGGGTTAGGCTAGGGGGAGGGAGGGATAGGGTTAGGCACCCCCGGGGGGAGGTTAGGGTTAAGGCCCCCACACACCAGAACGATATCGTTCCAACCAGCCAACTAGTTGGCTGGTTGGAATGATAATCGTCCTCTGTGTGGGAGCAAACGATAGTCAGTTTGCTCCCACACGCTGAAATACGGCCAGAAACGGTCGTTCCAACTAGTTGGTGAAAATCAAACATGTTTGATTTTCACCAACTATCGTTCTAGTGTAGGGGGATAGTTCCCCCCGACTGAACGATATGTAGACGGACACTGGTCGGTAGTGTCCGCCTACTTCACCACCTGCCGACTGTACTGCCGCTGTCAGCGGGCCGCTGAGTGGGGGTGAGGATCCGTACAGCTGCTGCACAGACCAGGTACGCTATCACAGCAGCACCAATGCCCCCCCCCCGCGGTCACAGCTGCAGCACCTCTCCTTCCTCGATCAAAGCTGCAGAGCTGCACCCCCCCCTCCCCCTCCCGCTGCTGGTACAAGCCCCCGCGAACACAGTTGCCACCCGCTGCGGGTGCACACCGTCCCCTCCCCCCCGCGATCACAGCTGCACCCCCTCTCCAGCCTCGATCAAAGCTGCGGTGCTGCCCCCTCCCCCGCTGGTGCAAACCCCCGTGATCACAGTTGCCACCCACTGCGGGTGCACACCACCCCCTCCCCCCCCGCGATCACAGCTGCACCCCCTCTCCAACCTCGATCAAAGCTGCAGTGCTGCACCCCACCCCCCCCGTGGGTACAGATCCCCGCGATCACAGCTGCACACCCCCCCACACCCACGAGTGCACCCCCCCCGCAGGTATACCCCCGCGATCACAACTGCATCTGCCGCCCTGGTGCCGACCAACCCTCTTCCCAGAGCCCGATACATACTCACCTGCTCTATCGCCGGTGCATTGATGAAGCTCCAGACCTTCATCCTCTCACTTCTGTGTTCCTAAAGAACGGTACTAGTTTGTGGCTCCGTGATTTCTGGAATGCCTACTTTGGAACGAAGAGGACGAACTTCGCATAGGAGATGGTGAGTGTGTTTTTTTTAACAGGTCCCCTATGGATACTCTACTGGACAAGTGGCCCGATGCTATAGGGATACATTGGTGAGTATGAGTACATGTGTGTGTAGATGTGAGTGCATGTATGTTTAATAAACTTATACTTTATACGGTGTGTATGTCCTGTGTTTATTTTAATATTGCTTTTGCAGTGGAACTACAGGTAAGAGCGGGGCCCATAATGATCCGAATGCTGGTATTTGTGGTTCTCCAAGTACCAAAATGCAGAGGAGATTTGCTGGGACCTGCATTTCCACAGCAAAAGACAATGGCCCTCATTCAGAGCCGTACGCTCTGAGCAGAGCGCACGCTCTGCATGAGGGCCGGGCTCCTTTTTCATGGAGCGTCCTCCTGGACGCTCGTATAGCTGTGGGTCACCACCCACAGGCTATACGAGCGTGCATTTTGATGGCCGCGATGGTCGTGACCATCGCGACCATCGAAATTGCGAGCCGGAGCCTGCGGTTGAGGTTTTCAACCGCAAGCTCCGGAGTGATTTTGGCTCTATCAGAGCCAAAATCACTCCCACTGACATCACTAGTGATGTCAGTGGGCCGGCTTCTGACGGGAGGCGTTCCCGTGGGAACGCCCCCGTCAGGGAGGCACGCCCACCAAAGGGGGCGTGCTGTCAATCAACATTGACAGCACGCCCCCTTTGATCGGACACAACGAGCGAAGGAAAGTCCTTCGCTCGTCGTGTCTGGCGCATGCGCACGACGGAGCTCCCTCCGTCGTGCGCATGCTCAGTGCAGACCATCGACCCACTTGCGAGCGTACAGCCGCTCGCGAGTGGGTCTGAATCAGGCCCAATATTAGTTAATCTATTTTTTACACACACTATGCACAATCAACCCGGCACCCACCGCCCAGGGGTGCTGGGGATAGCCCCGGGCTATCAGCCTGCGCCTGGGGTGCCCTGGAGAGGGGGACCCCTTTATTGGGGAGGTCCCCAGCTTCCCAGGGATCCCTGGCCTGGGCTGACTAGCGGTAAGGGTTAATTCTTCGGCTGGGTGGCCCGGTCAAAGGGCTCCCCTGGCTGTGGGGAGGATCAGAGCCAGAACCAGGACCGGATCAGAGCCCAGTGCTGGTTGCACAGAATACGGGGGACCCCTACGTCGTTTGTCCACCGTACTTTGCGCAACCAGCACTGGGTCACTAAAGCCCGGGGGCTGGTTGCTCTTTTGGGGGAGGGGTCACGCCATTTTTTTTTTACACACTTCTTTTTTTTTAAACAGCAGCACAGACGGGTCGCCCTGTTCCCCTCCGTACATCTGTGTTTTATTTTTTTACAGACAGATACATGCATCACGGATATCCCTGATCCGTGCAAGCATGTTTGCTATCCTGCACGATCTAAAGATGGACAAATCTTTAGATCGTGCACGATAGATCTTTTGACACATCATGCATTTTTTGCTGCACATCGTGTCCTGGAGTGCCGGGGAAAGTTCAAGGGAAATCGGACATGATATCGGATCGTGACCACATCGCCTAGTGTGTAGGCACCTTAAGTCCCCCCGGTGGTTCCTAAACCTAACCCCCATCCCCGGGCTAAGTATTGTACTTAACCAGCAGGAGGGCGAACGGTCCGGCGTCGGGATTAACATAGGCGCCGGAATTTCGACGCCTTAGTTAAATCTCTTGCCGGGATTCGCAGTTGGAATTGAGACCGCCGGTCTCATAATTATGGGCCTGATTCAGACCCACTCGCGAGCGGCTGTCCGCTCGCAAGTGGGTCGATGGTCTGCACTGCGCATGCGCACAACGGAGGGAGCTCCGTCGTGCGCATGCACGAGACGCGACGAGCGAAGGACTTTCCTTCGCTCGTTGTGTCTGATCAAAGGGGGCGTGCTGTCGATGTTGATTGACAGCACGCCCCCTTTGGTGGGCGTGCCGGGGGCGTGCCTGCGAGACGGAGGCGTTCCCAAGGGAACGCCTACCGTCAGAAGCCGGCCCCACTGACATCACTAGTGATGTCAGTGGGAGTGATTTTGGCTCTGATAGAGCCAAAATCACTCCTGGCCCTGCGGTTGAAAAACTCAACCGCAGGCTTCTGGTCACAGTGGCGATGGTCGCGATGGTCAAGACCATCGCGACCATCATCCTGCACGCTCGTATATGCTGTGGGTGGTGACCCACAGCTATACGAGCGTCCAGGTGGACGCTCCATATTTATGGAGGTGGGCCCTGATTCAGAGCGAGCGCTCTGGTCAGAGCGTCCGGCTCTGAATCAGGGCCTATATCCATATACTGTATAATATATATATATATGTGTATGTATGTATATATATATATGTATATATATATATATATATATATATATATATGTGTGTGTGTGTAGCCCATTTAGTAATGATCGCCATGATCGCATTGCAGGATGTGATCATACTGCCTGGATGTATGAAGTTCCACCTGCAGAGACAGCGGTCACTTCACTCCTGTGCTTGGATCCTGCGCATGTGCTGTCTGCAGACCACACATGCGATGCGGCCATTGCCAAGGGATGTTTCCTATGGAACCCTCTTCCGGACAGATTTGTGATGTGTAGCCCATAGGCCACAGTGGCTTACGTCATCTTCAGAAGGCTCATGCTGCGCGCATCAAGGTTTCGGAATGTTTAACATTCTGGAACTTAATAAATCTGTCATCATTGTATCCCCTATAGAAACTAATGGGGGTTGCGTTGCCGACGGAAATGGAGGGACAGCAACAGATATCGAAGAATACTTAATATTTGCGGCTATCCCCGAAAATGGTTGAATGATAAATGGGCCACCCTCCCCCGACCATCACGGCGCTGTACCCGCCGATCCATCCCAACTCTCCTCCCCTCATTCGGCACTATCCAATGTTACATATATATATATATATATTATAATATATTTTATGTATGTGTGTGTGTTATACATATATATGTATATATATATATATATATATATAATTTATATATATATATATATATATATATATATATATATACACAAACGTGGTGAGTCTGGCACTCCCAATAACACACTTCAATTAGCTGCTGCCGGTGCCCCCACAGAGGTAAGTAATAAATCAAGTCGAGGTGCGGCACTCTGGGCATCAAAATAACGAGACAACTCACGGCTGATACTGTCAGTACGACAGTATCAGCCGTGAGTTGTCTTGTTATTTTGATGCCCAGAGTGCCGCACCTCGACTTGATATAGATAGAGATATATAGATATATATATATACACATATATTTAAACACGCACAGACATATGTGTGTGTGTGTGTTCAATATATTTATTCAAAGCATGCAGAAGTAGGCAGGCAGTCTCCGCCTACTTCTGTGACATCACAAGTTGGACAGAAGTTGGCTGGTCTGTTGAAAAAGTTGGCAGGTTGCCTGGTTGGTGAAAAGTTGGTTAGATGTGTGGGGAAGCGTTTTAGTTGGACAGACAAGTTGGACGGTTGGTCAGTTGGTTGTTTGGAGGAAAGTTGGTCTGATGTGTGGCCAGCTTTAGGCACCCCCTCGGGGAACTTAGGTTTAGGCAGCGGGGAAGGGGGGGTTAGGTTTAGGCACTTAGAGGGGGGATTAGGGTTAGGCACAGGGGGGAGGTTAGAGTTAGGCACCCCTAAGGAGGGTTAGGGTTAGGGGGGTTAGGTTAAGTTAGTAAGTACTCACCTACGGACGATCAGGATTTCCAGCGCTGTGGGGCTGCCCCTGCCGGGATCTCTTCTTCATTTGTCTGCCTGCCGATGCCGGGATTTGAACTCCCGGCCATGCGGCTGGCGGTATTTCATACCGCTTCCCGATATAGGTATATATTTAGTCCTGAGCTATCTAGTAATCTGATTAATCCAACGGTGTATACTATTTACTCTGTTTATAATCCCCCAAAATAGTACACACATATCAGCATGTTACATTTATTTCTATGTAATCATTTGTGTTATATGTAAATCATTCATGATTTGATGTAAAAGAAAACCCTTAGGTTTTTATTCTTTTAGAGCAACATGAAGAGAATGTATATGTCAATCTCCTCTTAACTGTGCTAGTAACAATTATACCAACAAGAAGCTGTATAGAAGGTGTGTCAATCCTCAAAGGTCCTATATTTTTTTCTTTGTGAACGTCATACCATACAGATATCCTCCAAGTGACCGCTGTACTGCACAGACAGCATCCTAGTTACCTCAGAACTGCACAGACAACATTGCAGAAAACGCTATATCGCATAGACAACATTCCATTTTATCTAATAGCAATCATATTCATTAAAAATGTTTTGCATTGCAATTGTTGGGGGTACAAATAATACAAATTGGCTGCTAAAGGGTACCTACAGTAGGTGAAAAAAAAGTGGAGAACGTCTGGCATGTAGTGTAGATGACTCAAATCTTTTTCTTTGTTTTACCCAATGAGATAACAACCAAGGACACTGATTAGAAAAATAAATAACTCAAAAGAGTGTTGACAATTTTATAAACACAAAAATAAAATAGAAAGTTATACAAGACTTTAAATAATGTAAATATAATAACAACAGAAGCCCTTTATAAATAACTTTACCTGCAATTCACATTGAAAACATATCAAGATTATTTATTTATTTATTTAGTAACAGTTTCTTATATAATGCAGCATATTCTTTTGCGCTTTACTATTTGAATCAACATTCCTAGAACAAGACTGGGTTGTAAAAGACAGACACAAAGGTAAGAGGGCCCTGCTCGCAAGCTTACAACCTATAGGGCCTATTCATGATGTTAATTATCGAGGTCCGATAATTACCATCCTAACTCTCTGGCACGGTGACTGCTGATGCGAGCGGCTTCACTGCTCCTTCTCATAGGGAAGGAATGGGTTGCGATCCACAAGCAGGAGCATTCGCCATCTGAAGATGGAAAGATGCTCCCGCACTCAAGCTCCAAAAATATTGTATTTTCTGAGCTTGATGAATTCTGTCCCCATACTAGTGTATGGGGACAGTAGGCCATTCAGCCAAAGGAAGGTAAGTAGGAGACATCTGTGATATCTCTTGCTTTACCTTCTTGATGAATGGCCCGATAACTTACTTTTTAAAATTGCAGGTGAAAATGTTTATTTTCACCTGCTTTTGTAAAAATTAAGTGATGATGAATAGGCCCCTAAGGGATCTATCCATCATCACTTAACTTATACAAAAGCAGGTGAAAATATAATTTTCACCTACTTTTGTATAATTTAAGTGTCAGACCCATTTATCATTCATGTAACGCAGGAGATATCACAGATATATCCTGGTTACAAATGTGCCTTGATAATTTCCACAGTCCCCATACTTAAGTATGGGGATGTAGAAATTATGAAAATCAGATTCCAAAAATCAACCCCTAATAATCTTCATAGGCTGCTGGAGGTGGTCTGGAATGAACACTCATAAGGGGGAAGGTCTCGGGGCCGATTCGGACACCCGTGCGGGGATTTAAACAAACCAACAGCAGCAGTGTGTGTGTGTGGGTGGGGGGCGGGACAGACACCGGCAGCTGCAGGGGGAGAGGGATAGGACTCCAGTGGCTGTGGGAGGAAAGGGGGCTGGGACGGACACTGGCGGCGGGGGAGGGGGGAGAGATATGCAATGAGGAAATCCTCATGGAGGGATGGAGGGATGTAGTTAGGAAGACGGCAGTCAAAATGCCGACCGCCGGCTTCCCAACTGTGAAATCTCGGAAAAATGCCGACGCCTATCATTAGCCCCACGCCGAAATCCCAACACCCAGCATAACGATCATAGGTAAACCGGGCATTGGGAGCGCTTAGTCACGGGGTTGGGTTGGAATTAAACTACTTACCTTCACTGTCGAGATCTTCAGCTGCTTGCCTTCCGGCGTCGGTATTTCATCCACCGGGCTTAGGTCTGGCGGTAATTCATACCGATTCCCTCATGTATGCCTCCGTAAGCTGACTCCGTAAAAAGAGCGGCTTTTCGGAAGTGATACTTTTGTTAGTGATTAATGATGAATGCCTACAAAAGATTTTTTAAACGTGCAGCGAGTTTAAAACATAATTATCACTAGTGATAATTATGTAATGATGAATAAGTCCCTAAATATTATACCAACAACTAGGTTGAGTAGCAATCCTTTTCTTAACTATCAAATACTTAAAACACTTAAACAGACCGTTAGATGATGGTATAGGTGAAAATATAAACCTTTTAAACCCGTATTTTGCTTGAAATTTTAATTTTTCCTATATCATGGGATATCCCACCTGAAATATTGCAACTTGGATACTGGATCTTCATAACTTAAATTGATGACTAAATAATGTATATTCATAGCAATTTATAAACAATTACCCTAAACCCCTCATTTCTGAATCCTCAATACCCTTATCTAATCTGATCATACGTATCACACACTCATACGTATCACACAACTTATTCTTTAATCAATTATGGTCAATCATTCAGTGGTGCACTTGTTGGACCTGGGTTCTATTTTACAGAATAATTTAATTAATTTAACAATTATTCTCTATGACACATGCACGACATTCTGAAAATGCCTACAGCGTATGCATTACCCTGCGTGTGCGTACAAATGTGCTGTTGCGTATGGGACCGCTGGCATTAGAAATGATGGTGACTGGGAGGTGGTCTGCAGTGAACTAAAAAAATGGTTGTCTCATGGGCGTGTTATGGGAGTGCGTCTAGTAACACATTCTGTCTATCACATGGACAACCGGGATGTAGTCAGCATCCCGGCGTACGGGAAGCTAATGGTTAAAATACCGGCGCTGGAATCCCGACAGCATCGGGATCCCAGCTACAGTATCCCAAACACCGGCATCCCGAAGGTAAGTATCGGGGGTTAATGGAGAGTTAGTGGTTAGTTAGGCACTAGGGGGAGGGTTAGGGTTATGCACTAAGGAGGGAGGGTTAGGTTTAGGGTGCGGGGAGGGGATGGTAAGGTTTAGGCACTAGGGGGGAGGTTAGGTTTAGGCACCTGGCAGGGAGGGTTAGGGGTATGGCTAAAGGTTAGTGTTAGGGTACTTACTGTACCTGGTAGTGTCGGGATTCTGACTGCCGGGATGCCACAGTCGGTATTCTAAACGGCGGCTTCCTGACAGCCAGGATCCCATACCCAACCTGGACAACCACCCTACACCAGGTTCTCTCACCTGTATTAAAAATACACAGCTAGTGGTAGTCTATAACAAGCGGTGGAGATGATACACATATTCAAATATAGAAGTGGATCAACACCTTGTTTACATACTGTTCATGTGTTTGCTTTTATTTTGATAACAATTCTTCAGTATGATAATCATGCTATGTATACTGTACATCATAGTTGCTCAGGAGCTGGCTGGCAAATTTGGGCTGCAAGGCAAACACAAGCAAATTATGACACAGTAGAAATGTGTGCATTAAAAACATATTGACGTGACTAGCTTAATGTGGGTGTGGTTATACAGTGTGTTCAAATGTTGACAAAATGTTCCTTATCTATATTTTATAAGATCAATATTAGCCCTTGTATAAAACATTATAAAAATACCATAAATACTGAATAACAATGTTGTGTAACCATAAGAAAAACTATTATTGACAAAATAATATAAAAAAGCTGTCAAAATAAAAAGTATGTATAGTAAGAGAATGTACAAAGTGGGAACAAATTGGTCCTATGGCCGCGATTCAACTCACTGAGATGTTTTTTCGGACTAAAGGATTTCTTCTCCCACCCTCCAGGGGATGCGAGGAGTAATCCGACAAAAGTGCCTGTCGCACGGCTGTTTGTTGGCTAAGCATGGTGCATAACGGCCAGCACTATAGTTGGAGAGTGCCGGTTCTCGCGACTAGACACCCAAGTTAAGTTGCGAGAACCAACATTCTCAGGGTATGCAGTCGGGAAACCGGCTGCCTTAATACCGACAGCCGGCTTCCCGGCTGCTTTATCCCGTTGAGGGATAAATGACCGGCATCTATATCTAGACGCTTGTCATTTACCCGATGCCGGGAGACCGGCGCCCGGCATCCCGATCGAAGGGATGCCGGGCGCCGCAAGCGGACAGCCGCAGGGGGGAGAGTTAGGTTTAGGGCACCCAGGGGGGGGACTTAGGGTTAGGCACCCCCCCAGGAGGGTTAGGGTTAGGCTAGGGGGTTAGGGTTAGGCACCCCCGGGGGGAGGTTAGGGATAGGCACCCCCCCGGGGGACTTAGGTTTAGGCAGCGGGGAAGAGGAGGGATTAGAGTTAGGCACTTGGGGGGGAGGTTAGGGTTAGGCACCCCTAAGAAGGGTTAGGGTTAGGGGGTTAGGTTAGTTTATACTTACCTTAGGGACGATCGGGATTTCCAGCGCTATCGGGCTTCCGCTGCCGGGCTCTGCTGATCAGTCGGGCTGCTGCTGCCGGGATTCCATACCGATTCCATTCTCAGACTTAACAGTACGCTGAATTAAATAGCTCTGGGAGCTCCCTCCCGGGGCTATTCAATATCTCTCCAAGCTTTCATGAATACCCCCGTAAGTAGCTAAAAAGTCGCACAGTGCCTGCGCCCCATGGTGTGTACGCACAGAGACGCAGTTGCGATCAAGACGCACAAAGACAGAAATGTATTGGAAATGTATTTTGAGTATATTTTATAAGCCCTGGATGGAGATAAAGTGGACGGAGATAAAGTTCCAACCAATCAGCTCCAAATACAGCCTGTGACATGGCAGTTGATTGGCTGGTACTTTATCTCCATTTACTTTATCTCCATTCAAGGCTTAGTAAATAGACCCCTTTGTGTTGATAGTGGAGTGAGGGAGGCTTCATTCCCTGTTCCAAGACGACCACCGAAGTTAGTACTGCGCTTACACAGCACCATCTTTCCTCTGTGGAAAAGTACCATAGTGTGCCATGGATGTCTTCCTCTTAGCTCTAGAGAGACCTGGCATTATACTTGTTATCGCTCTTTCAGCACCCTGCTACCCACTTGCAGTATACACTCACCAGCTGGTGAGCTGTATCACACCTTGCTCCGCTCAAACTCTGCTCCATCTACAACCAATGTGTATCACAGTGGGTACGGCTGTACATAATATATCCTCAGATAATCCTCTATAAACTGCAGTGAGAGTATTTGCTTTGATTTGGATTCATTGAAGGGAATTACTTACTGTATGATAATAGTGAACCAGAGAAATAAAGACTCCTTTATAACTTAACGATCTATGAGGAGCTAGAATCTCCAGATAACCATAAGCATTTTATTTGAGGAAGCTCAGCAATAAATCGAATGAGAACCTAATTAACATATGTATATGTGACATTAACTTGAATATAGAGAAAAGACCTATCCAGATATCATACCATTTTACAATGTTAATAGATCTTATCTGGTTATGTGCACATATATGGTGATATACATTAATGCTGAATGATAGGGAAAGGGGTATTTCTTGTGCTACCGCTTCTTGAGCCTTGAAAATATGATGAACAATTTCAACATGTTCCACCAGCACAGGTTGAAGTTCACTCTCCACGGAGGTCTTTATTTTCAATTACTGTCTAGCTGGAACTTCTGCCACACTGGGTTCAGTGAAGACATCGGATGCCATTTTGTGTCCCAAATCCTCTTCTGATTTTCCCACTACCATGTGGTACTCTTTCTAAGCCATAGACAGCTGCTCTTCCAGCTGGGCAATTTTCACCATGGTGCTTTCCAACTTGCTCTCAGCTATTAGCAGATTGCTCTCCACAACTTCAAATTCAGCCACTCTCAACTTTTGTACAATTATTTCAGACTCTGCCATGTTTAATTCACATTGCATCTCCATTTATTTGGTATTCCTCTCCACTTGGAATCATTGCAACTGGTCCTGTGTACTTAGCAGATACTTCTCAAGGTTCTCACTCTGTTCTTGCAACTTCCAAGCCCTGCCATGAGCAAGGTTAAGCTCTCTATCCAAAGATTCTCTTTGCTCTGCGGCTTTATGCAGACTTTCCTCCAGGAATACATTTCTTTCTGTCAGACCTTCTGAAACTGCTCTAGCTACAGCTAAATTGGAGTGGAGAGTTTGTACTTGCTCCTTACAGCTGACTTTAAGACGGACCACCTCCATCTCTTTTCCTTCAAGGTCAGTTTCCCACTGAGCGCGAGTCTGCAGCATCTGGAGATACTTCTCTTTTACTTCACAAAACTTTTCAGCCAGAGAAGTTTTCTCCAATTCACAATCTTTAAGCTTTACTTGAGTGGAGACAATTAAAGAGTCTTTTTCCTTTAACAGCAGAGGCAGATCCGCCACTTTCACTTGCGTGCACTCTGCATCACTCCGATGTCTCTGGACACCTTCTTTCAATTCCTCCACTTCCTGCTGAAGTACCACACACTTTTGCTGCAATTCAACAATATCTTGCTGTAATATGTCATTATTTGCTAGCAGCACATCATTCTCACACTTTGTAACACATTTGAAAAGCTTAGCTTCCTCAAGGCGTTCAGACATAGCTGCCAATTTGAGGTCTATCTCTTTAAAAACTTCAAATTTTTTTATTTTTTCCTGCTGAAATGCCATTTTCAAAGAGGACAATTCACTCTGTAATTTCTTTTCAGCTTGCTCATGAAAATTTCTCTCATCTGCCAATTGGTCCATTAAGTCATCAATCTTCCCAGCATAATACACATTACCTTCATTCAAGACTTTACGCATACTGTCAAATTCTTCCAGGCTGATATAGTCCTCTCTAGATGGACCTTGCACCATACATTGACCATACACACTGACATCTTTATATTCAGACTGTAAACTCCAGCCCGGGTTTTCCATCTCTCTAGACTGAGAATTAAACTTTGTAACAAGAATTTTGCCTTTAGAATTTTTCTTTTTATTTCCCATGTTTCTTGGCACAAAATACACAGGAACAACTTGTTTTTGTTTTCACTGTATCACACTTTGTCTTCAAAAGTATTTTCAACACGGCAAAACATTTTTCTTCATGCGGCACTATAATTACCAGCATGTATCAAACAGTCTCAATAGCCTTTCAATAGGAACCTCTGCTCCCTCAGTACCACACCTTGACTTAATGAGCAAGAGCAATTCACCAGGATACACCACACAATTCTTTTAACCCTTCCAATGCTGAGGAAGTGCACACTTGCAGACAATTTTTTTGTTTAAACAACAGACTTATCTTCACTCACCACCTTGACGAGGATTCCACCATGCAGGTGCAGTGAGTCTCCTTTTGGCTTTCTAGGAGAGTTCAATTATGCAGTGCAATAAGCATCCATATTTTCATTTGTATTCCATGTTTTCTGCAACATAGATCTTTTTGCGTAGAATCTGTATGCCCGTATTCTCCTCCACATGTGACAACTTGGGGTAATTAGCCTGGTAGATTGGTGTCAGTGGTGCAATGATTAGGTGCAGAATTAGAGTCCACATGTGGCATTCCAGTGAAATAAACAAAAATGGTGCTTTACTTCCAGCATGGAAACCAGTAAATAGAAATAAAATAATAAACAACCTAGCCCTTTCTTTGGGCAGTAGCTCACTTCTTGAACCCTGTCTGTAGAAGCAGCTAATCTGCATGAAAGTCTTACACAGTCTTGGAGATTTGTGGTCCTTCCTGCCACGTGCAGGGCTGGACACTGGCCTCCTGGCCTGGTACAGCTTTCTCAGCTTGTTGGCTGCCGCCTCTCACAAGGACAGTGTCAGAGGTATATGGATCTGCCTGCCTCCTTGCAGGTATGATCCTGACCACCTGGTCTGCTTCACTCACACTGCAGCCCCACCTGGACTGTCTGACTGTGTCCACCAACAGCCTCCCATGAGCTCTGGTCATATGGCAGCCATTACACATCTTCCCACAATGCTTTTGTACTCTGTGTGGGTGGATCTCTCCTGCCACACACAGAATCTGTTGCTCACCAGCACCATCTCTGGTGATACTGCCACAATACATACATACATAAATCATCCTGGCACTCCAACAATCAGTCAAGCTGCCTCGGTTCCCTCCGGAAAGAATGCACATGGGATCTGTGTCAAACAAGCAGCAGCACTCGGAAATTGTCAATAAAGCAGAATTGCATTGTGTATATCCAATATTTCGGGGTCGGCACATTGTGAACGTTCACATATACACTTTGACAAAGGGGTGTGCGTGCCCTGAAATGGCGGATTTACACAATATAATTCTGCTTTACTGACAGTTTCCAAGTGCCGCTGGTTGTTTGACACAGACCTAGGGGTACATTTACTAAGATTTGAGTTTGGTCACGTTAGCAATCTCTGGAGAGTTTGGGAATTTTTTCACACCCGCAAATTTACTAATGTCAAACTCAGGAGAGAAATCTCATTTGCTACAGGAAACGTCAGGAGACTTAGAAAACTCTCTTTAATTCACCATCGGCCAAACGCGAGTAAATTTTCACTAGTTAGGATTCCAGAATTTACCAAGATGAGAATTTCAAAACTCTCATGAGAACAGACAAAACTCGTGTCCAAATTTGTGAAATCAATTCACCTGCCTGTGAGCTGAGAGTTCAGTGTGATCCATGTATGTTTCATTTTGGGGTGGAAATGAATAGAGTCCCCCCCGTATTTTGGGAACCAGCACCTGACTGCTGAGCCAGTCCTGGTTTTAAAAATAGGGGGGAAAAATTGCATAGGGGTCCCCCTATTTTTAAAACCAGCACTGGACTCATATCCAGCCGGGGTGTAATACCACAGCCAGGGTAACCTATCACTGGGTCTCCCCAGCCAATGTATTCAAACCCCAAGATGGTCAGCCCAAGCCTGGGATCTCAGTGTAGGTGGGGACCCCCCCCAATAAAGGGGTCCCTTTTCTCCCGAGCACCCCAGGCTTAGTAGACCACACAAGCAGCCTTCACATATCTCACTGATATGTGAAGGCTGCTTGTTCGGAAGAGTTTGGCAGAGAGAAGACACTGCAATCTCGGGTGCGTAATCTCTACCTAAACTTGCTACTCGGGGAGAAATCTCAATCTGCTTCACCATCAGCCATCTCGCTCTCAGCTAAACTCACTTCTTTGTAAATTTGCAAGTTTCAGCACCATTAAATCACCCGAGTTTCGGCAATGCAAATCCAGTTGATAAAAAAAAACACGAACAGTCCAGATTCTTAGTAAATTTACCCCCTAACATGTATATATATATATATATATATATAGTGACACAGTTAGGTTAGGGGGTCCCTCTCCTGGGTAGAGGACTCCTTCCTTACACACACACACAGCAGCAGGGAAGCAGAACACCAGTCTGGATGCAAGTACAAGCTGGTCGGCGCCAGTCTTTATTGTACAATGACAGAAATATAAAGAAAACATAAAATATAAATCCTAGCCCTGTCGGGGCACTAACTTCACAGGTAGTTCCCTCACTACCAGAACCTGGCAGGGCCTAATGCCCTTGCCAGCAACAAAGCACAGCACAGTACTCACAAATAGGTTTTTCAAGTGTCTCTGAGCAAACTCCCTGCCTGCTCTCCCAGGTGAGACACTCAGCCCTAAACACACTAGGCTTATATTGGCCACTCTCAGGTGGAAAACTAACAAGCCTGTTACCAGGCTGCGAGAACCAAAACCTGGAGTGGCCGTGGGTGGAGCCCTCCGTCTCCTCTCACCCACAACCCCCAGGTCCCAAACCGGCTTTTCAAAAAGCCAAAACTCAAGCCTGCTACACTGCAGACTTTCTCCTGGGGGTTTAAAACACAAAAGACAGGAATCTGGGACAAATGTACCTGCCACAGACCACTTTACCAGTGATCCTATCACATATCCCCCCCCTTTGTTTCGACCTGTGGGGCGGAACAACTGAAGCCCCCAAACAATGAACGCGTGACAACGCGTCATCATTGGCCAGCTGGCTTCCTGGCCTGTGTTCCACTGAAAATTTTAAAGTTTGTAATGCCAAGAACCATCTTGTAATTCTCGCATTACTGTCCTTATTTTCAGACATCCACTTCAGAGGGGCATGGTCAGTGATCAATTTGAACTTTCTTCCGACCAAGTAGTACCTGAGAGCCTCTAACACCCTCTTTATGGCCAACGCCTCCTTCTCCACTGTTGCATAGTTTCTCTCATGTACATTCAACTTTCTGCTAAGATAGAAAATAGGGTGTTCCTCACCCTCCTTGTTCTGGGACAGGACCGCTCCTATACCTACTTCTGATGCATCGGTTTGTACTATGAATTCCCTTTCAAAATTAGGAGTCATCAGGACTGGTTGGGAACACAATGCTACTTTCAACTCCTGAAAAGCTTTCTCTGCCTCAGGACTCCATTCTACCAGGACTATTTGTTTGCCTTTGGTCAGGTCAGTCAGTGGGACTGCCATGGTGGCAAAGTTGGGTATAAACCTCCTGTAGTACCCCGTAATTCCCAAGAAGGCTCTCACCTGCTTCTTATTCAGAGGCCGTGGCCAGTTTTGTATGGCATCAACTTTATTGAGCTGAGGCTTTATCAGGCCTCTGCCAATGGTGTATCCCAGATATTTTACTTCCTCCATGCCTAGACAACACTTTTTTGGGTTGGCTGTCAAACCTGCCTTATAGATGGAGTCCAACACTACTTGTACCCTGGGTAAGTGAGACTGCCAATCAGGACTATGAACGACCACGTCATCCAGATAAGCAGCCGCATACCATCTATGGGGCCTTAGAATCCTGTCCATCATTCTTTGGAAGGTAGCAGGTGCCCCATGTAGCCCGAAGGGCAACATCTTGTACTGAAACAAGCCCTCTGGCGCTGAAAAAGCTGTCTTTTGTTTGGCGCTCTCGGTTAACGGTACTTGCCAATACCCTTTGGTTAGGTCAAGAGTGGTTAAATACCTTGCCGTCCCTAGTCTCTCAATCAGTTCATCCACTCTTGGCATCGGGTAGGCATCGAATTTTTAAACACTGTTCAACTTTCAGAAGTCATTGCAGAAACGCACACTCCTGTCAGGCTTTGGAATCAATACAATGGGACTTGACCATTCACTATGTGATTCTTCAATAACCCCTAACTCTAGCATATTTTTAATTTCTTTCGACACCGATTCTCTTTGTGCTTCTGGTAACCTATAGGGCTTTAGATTAACTTTAACCCCTGGGTCAGTGATGATGTCGTGTTTAATGACCGAGGTTTTCCCAGGTACGTCAGAGAACAGCACCCTATTTCTAATCAGAAACTCCTTGACCTCTTGTTGTTGAATTGCCGACAGGGTTTTTGCCACTGTCACTTCGGGAACTAAGGGCCCTGGACTTACTGGAGGGTCTCGGACGGCCGACAGTACCGTTCTATCTTTCCAGGGCTTTAACAGATTTATATGGTATATCTGTTCCGGCTTTCTTTTCCCCGGCTGGTAAACTTTGTAATTGACCTGCCCCACTCTTTCTAAGATTTCAAAGGGCCCTTGCCATTTAGCCAAAAGTTTATTTTCCACAGTGGGAACCAATACTAACACTCTGTCCCCAGGAGCAAAGCTGCGTAACCGAGCATTGCGGTTGTATACCCTCTGCTGTGCCTGTTGAGCCTGTTCCAGGTGCTCTCTCACTATCGGCACTACCGCAGCAATTCTCTCCTGCATTTGAGAAACATACTCAATCACCGTTTTGTAAGGACTAGACTGCCCCTCCCATGTCTCTTTGGCAATGTCTAGTAACCCCCTTGGGTGTCTCCCATACAACAAGTCGAAGGGTGAAAACCCGGTGGAGGACTGGGGAACTTCTCTTATGGCCAACAATAAATATGGCAATAAGTAGTCCCAATCCCTACCATCCTTGTCGACCACTTTCCTAAGCATGTGTTTTAACGTCTTGTTAAACCTCTCGACCAGCCCATCGGTTTGGGGGTGATGTACCGAAGTTCTTAACTGTTCGATTTTGAACAGGCGGCATAACTCTTTCATGACTTTGGACATAAACGGTGTACCCTGGTCAGTTAGTATCTCCTAAGGTATACCCAGCCTGCTAAAGACATGAACTAGCTCTCTGGCAATGGTCTTCGTTGACGTATTGCGCAACGGGATCACTTCCAGGTACCTGGTAGCGTAATCCATTATGACCAGAATATACTGGTGTCCCCTGGCAGACTTCATTAAGGGTCCAACCAAATCCATCGCTATTCTTTCAAACGGCACCTCTATGATAGGCAATGGAACTAGTGGACCCTTAAAATGTGGCCTGGGAGCATGATACTGACACTCAGGGCAGGATACGCAAAAGTCAGATACCTCTTTATGAAGCCCGGGCCAGAAAAACCTCTGCATTATTCGCTCAGTGGTTTTCTCTACCCCTAGATGGCCTGCCGTTATTTGACCATGGGCCAGATCCAACACTGTTCTTCTGTAGGCTTTGGGAACTATTAGTTGTTCCACAACATCTTCCCCCTTCTTAGTCACCTGATATAACAAATCCTGCCACATTGCCATGTGGGGATAGGACAAAGGACTATCAGGGTCTACGGGTTTACCATCAACTACTTTTACATTCTCCCTGGCTTTTACCAAAGTAGGGTCATTCAACTGCTCCACGGCAAAGACCTCTCTTCTGACCTCTAAATCAGGCAGACGATCACCTGGCCCAACAACACTTCCCACCTCAATGGGAGGCACATCTGTTGGCGGGCCACCGTCACGCTCCGCATTCTCTAGTTCGCCAATCATAGTCGAAAAAGGGAATAACTCTGACTCAGAAGAAACTCCCTCCTCCACTACATCGACAACCTTCTCAAATGGACCGGGGTTGTTCACCTCTGGAACAAAACGGCTTTCCCACAACTTCCAGAAGTGAGCAAAGTCTCTCCCCAATATTGCATCGTACATCAGACCATGCACCAAACCTACAGAAACTATAGCAGAACCACATGGTGTCTCGATGTTCACCTCTGCAGTAACATAATATCGAGTATCCCCATGTATGCAGGTCACACCAACAGTTTTCCCCTCACGCCGCAGGGGGTTCACCAGCTCAGCTTTTATAAGTGTCACCAAGCTACCAGAGTCTAACAGTGCCTCTACTCGGTTGCCATCTACAGTGTGTACACACATGTGCTTATCAGTCACAGCCTGCCGGTCAGCCGTACAGGCTATCTGTGCAAAGAAAGACCCCCTGCGGTAGACATGAGCAGTATCACATTGCATAGGTTCAGTTGTAAGTGCACAATTAGCGGCAATATGGCCGAAGCCACCACATCGGAAACACTGAGTCATATTAATGTCTAGTCGTTTACGGGGCAAGAACCTTCCCGGCCTGGCAGGCCTGTCTCCAGGTTCTACACCCTCAGTCTTAGGTACATTCCACCGCCCAGCACCCTTCTCCCCTGGAACAGTCTTACCAGTGTCTGTGGGAGTTCGCCGGTGCGCCATCGGGGCTCAGTGGGGCATACTCATCAGCTCCTCAGCCGCCACGTACCTCTCCACCAGCTCGACCAACTGGTCCGCGGACTTAGGGTCTGCATGGCTCACCCACTTGCGCAGAGTCACAGGTAATGATCGCAGGTACCGGTCCATCACGACCCTTTCCACGATCTGTGGTCCCGTCAGCATCTCGGGCTGTAGCCATTTTGAGGACAGATGGACGAGGTCATGCATCTGTGAACGTGGAGGCTTGTCCTTATGGAACTCCCAGCGGTGGACCCGTTGGGCACGAACAAAGGTGGTGACTCCCAAGCGAGTTAGGATCTCCTGTTTTAGTTTTTCATAGTCCTTGGCATCAGCCAGGCATAAGTCGAAATATGCTTTTTGTGGCTCCCCAGACAAAAAAGGTGCCACCAGACATACCCACTGCTCTTGGGCCAACTCTCCCTCTCGGCCGTTCTTTCAAATGCGGCAAGATAGGCCTCCACATCATCACCCAAAGTCATCTTTTGGAGGAAGTGACTAGCTCATATGGAGTGAGTGGTGGTGGGAGGACCAGTATTAACATCTCTGGGCCGGGCGATCAGGTGCTGTACCACCTCTCTTATGGCCTGGCTATTTCCGCTAAGGCCTGGCGGGTTTCCTCAATGGCGACCTGTTGAAGTCTGTTAGTCTCCTGCTGAGCTCTGGTAGATTCCTGCTGAGCTCTGGTAGACTCCTGCTGAAGTTTGTTTGTCTCCTGCTGAGCTGCTGTAGTTTGAAGCAAGGCCTTAATAATGTCCTCCATTTTGTCCTGGGGTGTAGGTTGGAAGCTGAACCTTGCCTCTCAGAGCATTGGCTGACGCCTCCTCTGTGGGACTCCAAGGACACAGTGTTATTTCCACACTCACAAATTGGGTGTCTGTCCCTTTAATTTTTAAACAGAAAGTTTTCCTCTCGCTGCAACTTCAGTGTGTGTGGGTGCCCGCATTCTCCACCATATTGTGACACAGTTAGGTTAGGGGGTCCCTCTCCTGGGTAGAGGACTCCTTCCTTACACACACACACAGCAGCAGGGAAGCAGCACACCAGTCTGGGTGCAAGTACAAGCTGGTCGGCGCCAGTCTTTATTGTACAATGACAGAAATATAAAGAAAACATAAATATAAATCCTAGCCCTGTCGGGGCACTAACTTCACAGGTAGTTCCCTCACTACCAGAACCTGGCAGGGCCTAATGCCCTCGCCAGCAACAAAGCACAGCACAGTACTCACAAATAGGTTTTTCAAGTGTCTCTGAGCAAACTCCCTGCCTGCTCTCCCAGGTGAGACACTCAGCCCTAAACACACTAGGCTTATATTGGCCACTCTCAGGTGGAAAACTAACAAGCCTGTTACCAGGCTGCGAGAACCAAAACCTGGAGTGGCCGTGGGTGGAGCCCTCCCTCTCCTCTCACCCACAACCCCCAGGTCCCAAACCGGCTTTTCAAAAAGCCGAAACTCAAGCCTGCTACACTGCAGACTTTCTCCTGGGGGTTTAAAACACAAAAGACAGGAATCTGGGACAAATGTACCTGCCACAGACCACTTTACCAGTGATCCTATCACAATATATATATATATATATATATATATATTATATATATATATATTTGTAATTTGCTGGGGTAGTTCTTTAGAGTTTCCACTGAACTGTGGGGAACCCAATGATAAAGGATATAGCATCTACTACACGTAGAGATAAAGGCACTCGCCAGACTTATGAAGTCAAAAACATACTTTATGGTGCGTACACACTAGACGATATGCTCCCTGAGCGATATCGTCTAGTGTGTCCCCGGCAGGGTGTGCTCAATGTCGTTCATGACATTGAGGACACCCACTGAACGATATCATTAATGATATCGTTCAGCGCCAGGCTCTCTCCCCCATTCCCCAACATGCAGCAACCTGACGACATCGTCAGGTTGGCCTGCATGTTAACCCGATGAAGGATGATGACGAATGACCCGCGGGAACGCGCATTATCGTTATCGTTCATCGTTTTTGTGTTAAAAATGGACGATTAAGTGGACGACAGAACAATATCGTTATCGTTCAGTCGTCCACTTTAATCGTCCAGTGTGTACGCACCAATAAGCTTTATTAGCATGCAGATAATCCATAGTTGCTAACGTTTCGGTTCCACTCTGGAACCTTTGTCAAGGCTTCATAAGAATACAAAAGACTAAAACAGAAAGAAATAATAACAAATAAGTGTCACATAATTCACAGTATATAATGTATATATATATATATATATATATACATATATATATGTATAGCGAAAGACGTCTCCTCCTGAGTCACCAGTGCGCAGACTATTACTGATTGGTCTGTCCCGGCACTAATATTTAACTAAATACAGCAAAATTGCTTTTCTGATATGCTGTGACAGTGGCATTATTGGAAAAGCAATTTTGCCTCTTTTTTATAAATATAGTTTAGTATATTTTAGGCATGGTGCACAGGAATCATGCCTTGTATGGAAAACTTTAAGTCCCCAGTACAGTTAGCAGTGATCAGTAAAGACCAACATTGAGGGACTGCGTCAGATTTAATAGCCTAGCTTTCATTCATGAGTAAGATGCTCCAGGATTCCATGAAGCATCTGTCAATATTTTATATTGTGAGTGTGAACTATTAAAACCTCAAACCTGACACCATAACTGAAACATTTGCATGGTTGTGGGTGATGTGGTTTGAAACAGGATGTGAGATGTCCCAATAGCTAATTGTGTGATATGGAACTTATAATACAATGACCTGCGGCTTAGACTAACTCCACTTTACTAAATATTAATATAGCGTAATCTAACAGATTTCATAATAGAAATCCCTCACACATCTCCTGTGTTTTTCAGTTACAGGAGCCCAATAAACACAGGGCAGGTACAAGGTTTCTCTGTACCCTAGGCCTTGCTTGCCTACCCTCCCAATTCGTCCAGGAACCTCCTGATTTTCGGGTGCCGCTCCCAGCCCCCTGGAAAGGCAGGCAAGCCTCCAGAAGCCTGCGATCCTCCCGACCTCCCCATAAAAAACTAGAAATCCCTGCAGCGTGGGGGGGGGCAGTGACGCGATTCGTGCTGCATCGCGTCATTGTGGCCCCACCCCCTGCTTCACTATGCCAAAAATAATGGCATTGTGAAGAGGGGGCGGGGCACGATCACTCCACCATGACTCAGCTCCACCCCCAATGTGACATCAATGGCCACCCCCGCCCCAATGTGACATCAATGGCCGGCCCCGCCCCCCGCTGTTGGCTGACAATCAGCTCCCTCCCCGGAAGGCTTGAGCTGATTGTCAGCAAGTATGCCCTAGGCATAATTTCAGGCTAGCTAGTCCCCCCCTCCCCCTCCCCCTCAGTAATACTGCCAGCTACAGAATGAATCTATGGAGAGTCCATAGCAGCTAGATAACTGTGAGAATAAATAAATGCTACGCTACTCATATGCTGCCAGAACACAGCCAAATCATCCATGGGTGGCGACCCTGCAAGCCCATACTTGTCAATGTTACAGGACTCCTCCAGGAAGAAACTCGGAGAGGAGATTCTGCTGACATCTTTGGGGGGTGGGGCCAGACTGTAGATGTCATTAGGCACCGCCTATCACAAACGCCTGCGATTCGCTGGTCCATGAGGTTTCGCATCATTTTTAGCTATGCCCTCGCAATGCTGACCCGTGATTTCCCTGTAAAATCTCCCCATCACTGGGAAGTGGGTGGGATACGGTAGTTCTGCCTAATCTTTCGGGGTGCAATAGCATACCCGGTCCGCAGCTGAATCACCCCTATGTTCTGCAGTTATTTCTGAAACTCAAGTGATTTTGGAAGCTATACTGATATCTGTTCAGTCTGCTCCTCATCAGGCCCGGCGACAGGGGGGGCCAAGGGCACACGGTACCGGGGCACGAGGTCCTAGGGAGCCCTGGAGTGGAACCACTGCCTGTGCTGCTGCTGTAGGATCAGCAGGGTGCAGGCATGTATGGGGCCCCTGCTGATCACTATCTGCAGCAGCAACACAGGCAGCAGTTTGAGGTCCATCCAGCAGGGAACCACTGTATTGCACCTAGAGATCCGTAACTAGGGCAAGCCTGGCCCCTGATGATAATGATGCTGCTGCCCATGAAGAAAGAGCCATGCGCCGGCATCTCGATGCCTGAATGAGGTTCTACTGCCTGTGCACGTCTGTCAGACGCATCAGCTGCTAGGTAAGGGGATGGCGGCAGGGAGATCTGCTGTGTTTGCAGGCAAAACAGGCAGAGCTGCCTTGTCACAGTCCACTCACTCCCTGCGCGGTGCTGCAAAGCTGCAGTTGAAGAGGACTCGGAAGCTAAGCTGCTCAGCAGAGTGTGTGAAGAGGAGATGCCCATGGGGAAGTGGAGAAGCAAAGGAATAGAAAAGAAGAAGCACATAAGTAAGAAAGAAATTAAAGGGTTTTAATGTGAGGCTGTGTAATAAGATGGAGGGGAACTATGTATGTCACATACCAGTGTACTGAGATGGTGAGGGGGACAGTCTGTGTGACTTACCAGTGTACTGAGATGGGGGGGAGGAGGACTGTCTGTGTGACTTACCAGTGTACTGAGATGGGGAGAGGGGGGACTGTCTGTGTGATTTTACCAGTGTACTAAGATGGGGGGAGGAGGACTGTCTGTGTGACTTACCAGTGACTGAGATGGGGAGGGGGGACTGTCTGTGTGACTTACAGTGTACTAAGAATGGCGGATGGTGGACTGTCTGTGTGACTTTCCAGTGTACTGAGATGGGGGGGAGAGGGACTGTCGGTGTGACTTACCAATGTACTGAGATGGGGGGAGGGGGACTGTCTGTGTGACTTACCAGTGTACTAAGATGGGGGGAGGGGGACTGTCTGTGTGACTTACCAGGGTACTAAGATGGGGGGAGAGGGACTGTCTGTGTGACTTACCAGTGTACTGAGATGGGGGGAGGAGGACTGTCTGTGTGACCTTACCAGTGTTCTAAGATGGGGGGAGGGGGACTGTCTGTGTTACCTACCAGTGTACTAAGATGGGGGAGAGGGACTGTCTGTGTGACTTACCAGTGTTCTGAGATGGGGGGGAGGTAGACTGTTCTGTGTGATTTACCAGTGTACTGAGATGGGGGGAGAGGGACTGTCTGTGTGACTTACCAGTGTACTCATGGGGGATGGTTGTCTGTCTGTGTGACTTACCAGTATACTGAGATGGGGGGTAGGTAGGGACTGTCTGTGTGACTTACCAGTGTACTGAGATGGGGGGGAGGAGGACTGTCTGTGTGACTTACCAGTGTACTGAGATGGGGGTAGGGGACTGTGTGTTTGACTTACCAGTGTACTGAGATGGAGGGGAAGGAACTGTCTGTGTAACCTTACCAGTGTACTGAGATGGGGGGAGGAGGACTGTCTGTGTGACTTACCAGTGTACTGAGATGGGGGGAGGGGGGACTGTCCTGTGTGACTTACCAGTGTACTGAGATGGGGGGAGGGTGACTTTCTGTGTGATTTACCAGTGTACTGAGATGGGGGGGACTTTCTTTGTGACTTACAGTATACAAAGAGGGGTTTCAAGGGTGACTTTCTGTGTGATTTACCAGTATAGTAAGAGGGGGGGGCTGTCTGTGTGACTTCACAGTGTACTAAAATGGGGGAGGGGGGCTGTCTGTGTGACTTACAGGTGTACTGAGATGGGGGAGGGTGACTTTCTGTGTGATTTACCAGTGTACTGGGATGGGGGGGACTTTCTTGTGACTTACCAGTGTACAAAGAGGGGTTTCAAGGGTGACTTTCTTTGTGATTTACCAGTGTAGTAAGAGGTGGGGGGGAGGGCTGTCTGTGTGACTTCACAGTGTACTAAGATGGGGGAGGGGGGACTGTCTGTGTGACTTACCAGTGTACTGAGATGGGGGGAGGGTGACTTTCTGTGTGATTTACCAGTGTACTAAGATGTGGTGAGGGGGACTGTCTGTGTGATTTACCAGTGTACTGAGATGGGGAGGGGGACTGTCTGTGTGACTTACCAGTGTACTGAGATGGGGGGGACGGGGACTGTCTGTGTGACCTTACCAGTGTACTGAGTGGGGGGGTGACTTTCTGTGTGACTTACCAGTGTACTGAGATGGGGGGAGGGGGACTGTCTGTGTGATTTACCAGTGTACTGAGATGGGGAGGGGGACTTTCTGTGTGATTTACCAGTGTACTGAGATTGGGACATTCTGTGTGATTTACCAGTGTACTGAGATTGGGACTTTCTGAGTGACTTACCAGTGTACTGAGAAGGGGGAAGGGTGACTTTCTGTGTGATTTACCAGTGTATGAGATGGGGGGGACTTTCTTGTGACTTACAGTTGTACAAAGAGGGGTTTCAAGGGTGACTTTCAGTGTGATTTACCAGTGTACTAAGAGGGGGGATAAGGGCTGTCTGTGTGACTTACAGTGTAGTAAGAGGGGGGGAAGGGCTGTCTGTGTGACTTCACAGTGTACTAAGATGGGGGGAGGGGGACTGTCTGTGTGACTTACCAGTGTACTGAGATGGGGGGGAGGGACTGTCTGTGTGACTTACCAGTGTACTGAGATGTGGGGGAAGGAACTGTTTGTGTGACTTACCAGTGTACTGAGTTGGGGGTAGGAGGACTGTCTGACTGTCTGTGTGACTTACCAGTGTACAAAGAGGGGTTTCAAGGGTGACTTTCTGTGTGATTTACCAGTGTACCAAGATGGGGGAGGGGGACTGTCTCTGTGACTTACCAGTGTACAGAGATGGGGGGTGACTTTCTGTGTGATTTACCAGTGTACTGAGATGGGGGGAGGAGGGACTGTCTGTGTGACTTACCAGTGTACTGAGATGGGGGGGAGAGGGACTGTCCTGTGTGACTTACCAGTGTACTGAGATGTGGGGGAAGGAACTGTTTGTGTGACTTACCAAGTGTACGGAGATGGGGGTAGGAGGACTGTCTTTGTGACTTACCAGTGTACTGAGATGGGGAGGGGCACTGTCTGTGTGACTTACCAGTGTACTAGATGGGGGGGAGGAGGACTGTCTGTGTGACTTACCAGTGTACTGAGATGGCGGGAGGAGGGACTGTCTGTGTGACTTACCAGTGTACTGAGATGGGAGGGGGACTTTCTGTGTGACTTACCAGTGTACTAAGATGGGGGGAGGGGGACTGTCTGTGTGACTTACCAGTGTACTGAGATGGGATGAGGGGGCATTTCTGTGTGATTACCAGTGTACTGAGATGGGGGGGACTTTCTGTGTGACTTACCAGTGTACAAAGAGGGGTTTCAAGGGTGACTTTCTGTGTGATTTACCAGTGTACCAAGATGGGGGAGGGGGACTGTCTCTGTGACTACCAGTGTACTGAGATGGGGGGTGACTTTCTGTGTGATTTACCAGTGTACTGAGATGGGGAGGGGGACTTTCTGTGTGACTTACCAGTGTACTAAGAGGGGGGGTAAGGGCTGTCTGTGTGACTTACCAGTGTAGTAAGAGGGGGGGAGGGCTGTCTGTAGGACTTCACAGTGTATTAATATGGGGGGAGGGGGACTGTCTGTGTGACTTACCAGTGTACTGAGATGGGGGGCAGGAGGGACTGTCTGTGTGACTTACCAGTGTACTGATATGGGGGAGAGGGACTGTCTGTGTGACTTACCAGTGTACTGAGATGGGGGGAGGAGGACTGTCTGTGTGACTTACCAGTGTACTGAGATGGGGGGAGGAGGACTGTCTGTGTGACTTACCAGTGTACTGAGATGGGCAGGGGGACTGTCTGTGTGACTTACCAGTGTACTGACATGGGGGGGAGGGGACTGTCTGTGTGACTTACCAGTGTACTGAGATGGGGGGTGACTTTCTGTGTGACTTACCAGTGTACTGATATGGGGGAAGGGGGACTGTCTGTGTGATTTACCAGTGTACTGAGATGTGGAGGTGACTTTCTGTGTGATTTGCCAGTGTACTGAGATTGGGGGGGACTTTCTGTGTGTCTTTTAGTGTACTAAGAGGGGGGGTAAGGGCTGTCTGTGGACTTACCAGTGTATTAAGAAGGGGGAGGGCTGTCTGTGTGACTTCACAGTGTACTAAGATGGGGGGAAGGGGACTGTCTGTGTGACTTACCAGTGTACTGAGATGGGGGGAGGGTGACTTTTTGTGTGATTCACCAGTGTACTGAAATGGGGGGAGGGGGACTGTCTGTGTCTACCAGTGTTCTGAGATGGGGAGGGGGGACTTTCTGTGTGATTTACCAGTGTACTGAGATGGGGGTGGGGATGTTCTGTGTGATTTACCAGTGTACTAAGATGGGGGGGGAGGGGGGCTGTCTGTGTGACTTACCAGTGTACTGAGATGGACGGAGGGTGACTTTCTAGGTGATTTTCCAGTGTACTGAAAAGAAGGGGAGGGGGACTGTCTATGTGATTTACCAGTGTACTGAGATGGGGAGGGGGACTTTCTGTGTGATATACCAGTGTACTGAAATGGGGGTGGGGACTTTCTGTGTGACTTACCAGTGTACTGAGATGGGGGGAACTTTCTGTGTGACTTAACAGTGTACTGAGATGGGGGGGAGTAGGACTGTCTGTGTGATTTACCAGTGTACTGAGATTGGGAGGGGGATTTTATGTGTGACATACTAGTGTACTAAGAGGGGGGGAAGGTCTGTCTGTGTGACTTACCAGTGTACTAAGATGGAGGGAGGGGGACTGTCTGTGTGACTTACCAGTGTACTGAGATGGGGGAGGTGGACTGTCTGAGTGACTTACCAGTGTACTGAGATGGGGGCGGAGGAGAACTGTCTGTGTGTCTTACCAGTGTACTGAGATGGGAGTAGGGGGACTGTGTGTATGACTTACCAGTGTACTGAGATGGGGGGAGGGGGACTGTCTGTGTGACTTACCAGTGTACTAAGATGGGGGGAGGTGGACTGTCTGTGTGACTTACCAGTGTACTGAGATGGGGGGAGGAGGGACTGTCTGTGTGACTTACCAGTGTACTGAGATGGGGGGAGGGGGACTGTCTGTGTGACTTACCAGTGTACTGAGATGGGGGGAGGAGGGACTGTCTGTGTGACTTACCAGTGTACTGAGATGGGGGGAGGGGGACTGTCTGTGTGACTTACCAGTGTACTGAGATGGGGGGAGGGGGACTGTCTGTGTGACTTACCAGTGTACTGAGATGGGGGTAGGGGGACTGTGTGTATGACTTACCAGTGTACTATGGGGGGAGGGGGACTGTCTGTGTGACTTACCAGTGTACTAAGATGGGGGGAGGGGGACTGTCTGTGTGACTTACCAGTGTACTGAGATGGGGGGAGGAGGGACTGTCTGTGTGACTTACCAATGTACTAAGATGGGGGGAGGGCGACTGTCTATTTTACTTACCAGTGTACTGAGATGGGGGAGGCGGGTCTGTCTGTGTGACTTTCCAGTGTACTGAGATGGGGGCGGAGGGGAACTGTCTGTGTCACTTACCAGTGGTCACACTTTTATTATATTTCTACAGTGGAAGGGTAGATACTATTTTACCAGCTGGTAGAAATCCCCAGTGATCAATTTGAAGTGCTTCAATTAATGTCTGGAGGCTATGCTACTATTGCCACTTGTTGTCTCCGTTACTCCTGGACTTAATATATATAAATTTTTTCATTTATTCATATTTAATTGAATTTTATTTAATTTATTTTCCCCCCCCCTTTTTTTCATTGAGGCTGATCACCTCCATTTTTAGGTTGCCTAAGTATATTATATCATTGTGTATGTTGATGTATGATTATTACTTATTACTGTTATTGTTCATTCGCATATATTTTTTACTTAACTTTTATGTCTCAGAGTATTTACTCATTTATTAAATTATTGCTCTTATTGGTGTGTTGTCTTCAATGTCCCGATAGGGGTATTTTCAGCGCAATTAATCTTTTTACCAGTGTACTGAGATGGGGGGAGGGTGACTGTCTGTGTGACTTACCTGTGTACTGAGATGGGGGGGAGGTGGACTGTCTGTGACTTACCAGTGTACTGAGATGGGGGGAGGGGGACTGTCTGTGTGACTTTCCAGTGTACTGAGATGGGGGGGAAGTGGACTGTCTGTGTGACTTACCAGTGTACTGAGATAGGGGGGAGGGGGACTGACTGTGTGACTTACCAGTGTACTGAGATGAGGGAGGGGTAGTTTCTGTGTGCTCTACCAGTGTATTGAGATGGGGAGGGGGACTGTCTGTGTGATTTACCAGTGTACTGAGGTGGGGAGGGGGTCTTTCTGTGTGACTTGCCAGTGTCCTGAGATGGGGGGGAGGGGGACTGTCTGTGTGACTTACCATTTTCCTCAGATGGGGGAGGGGGACTGTTTGTGTGACTTACCAGTGTACTAAGATGGGGGAGGGGGACTGTTTGTGTGACTTACCAGTGTACTGAGATGGGGGAGGGGGACTGTCTGTGTGACTTGCCCGTGTACTGAGATGGGGGGGACTGTCTGTGTGACTTACTAGTGTACTGAGATGGGGGAGGGGGGCTGTCTGTGTGACTTACCAGTGTACTGAGATGGAATGGGAGGAGGACTGTGTGTATGACTTACCAGTGTACTGAGATGGGAGGGGAGGAGGACTGTCTGTGTGACTTACCAGTCTACTGAGATAGGGGAGGGGACTGTTTGTGTGACTTACCAGTGTACTGAGATGGGGAGGGGGACTTTCTGTGTGATTTACCAGTGTACTGAGATGGGGTAGGGGGCACTGTCTGTGTGACTTACCAGTGTACTGAGATGGGGGGAGGGGGGACTGTTTGTGTGACTTACCAGTGTACTAAGATGGGGGAGGGGGACTGTCTGTGTGACTTACCAATGTACTGATATGGGGGGAGGGGGACTGTCTGTGTGACTTACCAGTGTACTAAGATGGGGGGAGGGGGACTGTCTGTGTGACTTACCAATGTACTGAGATGGGGGGAGGGGGACTGTTTGTGTGACTAACCAGTGTACTGAGATGGGGGGAGGAGGACTGTTTGTATGACTTACCAGTGTACTGAGATGGGGGGAGGGGGACTGTTTGTGTGACTTACCAGTGTACTGAGATGGGGTGGAGGGGCACTGTCTGTGTGACTTACCAGTGTACTGAGATGGGTGGAGTGGGAGGAGGAATGTTTGTGTGACTTACCAGTGTACTGAGATGGGGGGAGGAGGACTGTTTGTGTAGTACCCCCAGAGTCATTAGAATTTGGGTGTGCCATGAGGCTACACCCTTCCACATGAGGTCATACACCTTTTTAGGCATAATTTCAGTATTTCAAAAGTACAGGGGAGTGGGGGGGCACCAATGCTTATTCTGGCACATGGCACCAAAATATCTAGTCGCTACTCTGATTGCACCAGCAGTGAGCAGTCCAATAAAGTTTCCTTGTTTGTTGCGGAGTTGCGCTTATGATGTCATGACATCATGCACACAGATTAAAGAGCAAAGGAACCGCCGCAGGCATCCAGAACATATGGAATAAGGTAAGTAATTGATGGAGAGACATAAGGGAACTAGGGCTCTAGAGGCACAGGGGAAATGGATAGACACAAGAGGGATGAGGCTCGGGGACCCGTACCTGCCAGGGACCCAGGGATGAGGGGCCCCTAAAAAATGGGTGTACAGGGTTCCATGATTTCTGTTGACAGCCCTGCTCCTGATATACCCCATTCCAAACGGTATGAGAATACCACTGCCTGCACTGTCATTTACTCCTGATTTGCAGAGTTAACCAAGTTATAGGCAAGCAAAGTGTAAAAAAATAAAGGCTGCAGGTGTACTTCACGGTTAAGTCCTCTTCCCGGGCAACGCCGGGTATCCCAGCTAGTCTGTCCTATCTATCTATCTATCTATCTATCTATCTATCTATCTATCTATCTATCTATCTATCTATCTATCTATCTATCTATCTTTCGGTAGATCTATATCTGGTATCATACCATTCGTCGCTTACAGTGTTTCGAACTGGTTGATATCAGAACCTTGCCCCAATGGGGAAATAACAAGAGTAAAATCTGTACCTTAAACGGGTGATGTTCAGGGCCGTAGCTAGGGTGGTGAGGCCGCTGCCACCGCACAGAGCGCAACCCCCCTGAGGGCGGACCGGCCACCCACCGCAATCAGAAATGAAAGCAGCCTCCCCCCTGCACTTTACTCCACCTCCTCACATCTATTGGGAAGGGAGCCACAGTTTATACTTGTCGCTGGCCGCAAGACAATCGCAGACCGGTGGACACTCAAAATCAAGTGGTGACCTTTTAAATTTGGTATCGGCCGCTAGCCAATCACAGCTTGCGGATCGGCAGCCAATTAGAATTTAATTGGCTGCCGGTCCGCACCGCGATTGGTTCACTTCTGGTGCAAAGTTTAAACTGCCGACGCGGACGCATCTGTCTTCTGGTCCCAGCGATGGGACCCAATCCTCCATCCCAGAGCCGATCAAATCCCTGCCGCAGATAGCCCACTGCCAACAGGACGGGGAAGAGAAGAAGCAGCTGGTCTCAGCCTGCGCCGATAGTAGATGGGCACTGTGAGGTGTAGTGGATGAGAGGGAAGAAGGTAGTGTCAGGTGCAGGGGGTGTTAGAGGGAAGAAGGTAGTGTTAGGTGCATGGGAGGGGGTGGGAGAGGGTAGAAGAGGCTAATTCACATGAGAAGGCTTCCCAGAAGAAAAAGAGTGGATGGTGTTTTGGTAGTAATTTTTTTTCTAGGTAGTCAGTTTGGGTAGGGGTGAGGGGGACGGGACAGGATGGGGGGGCGCTAATGCTCTCTCTCGCACAGGGCACCAAAATGTCTAGCTACGGCTCTGGTGATGTTAATTCTGTATTATGTGAAAATGTTTTATAAATCTTGCTTGTAATGCAATTAAATGGTTTTTACAAATATTTTATTGAATTTAGAAAAATTGTTTTGGGTGTACTCTGTAGATCAGAGATCCCAACCACAGTCCTCAAACACACTAACATTCCTACGTACTAATTGAGTCACCTGTGCTCAAGTGTGGCTATCCTTAAAACATGGACCGTTAGTGTGCCTTGAGGACCGTGGTTGGGAACCCCTGTTGTAGATGTTAAAATTACATACTAATCATATCTTCAGACACATGACATCACGCAGTTGATTATATAAATATGTTTATTAATTTACAACCATTTCTAACCATTGAATATTGGTAAATTAACTGCCAAGGTTACACACATAATACACAACCAAAGGTGCGACACTCAGCAAACACAACACGGATCCTTAGTCAACGTTTCAGTGTATTACATACACTATCTTCTATATTGATGCTGTTTTGAAGAAAAAGGGTGGTCACACCAAATATTGATTTTATTTAGACTTCTCTTCTGATCATTCACTTTGCATTTTATTAATTGATAAGAAATAAACTATTAACACTTATGCACAGTACTGTATATATAATATATATATATATATATATATATATATATATATAAAACGTCCATGGAGCCGGCCCTCCCATCCGATAAATATATGCCAAACAAGGGAAATGTCAATAGCAGCAGCAAAATAGCGGCACTCCGCAAACTTCACAAAAGAAGGGACAACTTCAAGAATCCATTATTTCAACTTTTCAGGTTTATTGCAACCCGTCATCAGGATACAGTAACAACAAATAACATATAGTTCCTACCTTAAATTCCCCATCAGTGCATAACTGGACCACCACCAGCCCTGTGTGTCCCTGGCAGGGTGTGCTCAATGTCGTTCATGACATTGAGGACACCCACTGAACGATATCATTAATGATATCGTTCAGCGCCGGGCTCTCTCCCCCATTCCCCAACATGCAGCAACCTGACGACATCGTCAGGTTGGCCTGCATGTTAACCCGATGAACGATGATGACGAATGACCCGCGGGAGCGCGCATCATAGTTATCGTTCATCGTTTTTGTGTTAAAAATGGACGATAAAGTGGACGACAGAACGATATTGTTATCGTTCAGTCGTCCACTTTAATCGTCCAGTGTGTACGCACCAATGAGTTTTATTAGCATGCAGATAATCCATAGTTGCTAACGTTTCGGTTCCACTCCAGAACCTTTGTCAAGGCTTCATAAGAATACCAAAGACTAAAACAGAAAGAAATAATAACAAATAAGTGTCACATAATTCACAGTATATATGTGTATATATATATATATATATATATATATATATACATATATGTATAGCGAAAGACGTCTCCTCTTGAGTCACCAGTGCGCAGACAATTACTGATTGGTCTGTCCCGGCACTAATATTTAACTAAATACAGCAAAATTGCTTTTCTGATATGCTGTGACAGTGCATTATTGGAAAAGCAATTTTGCCTCTTTTTAATAAATACAGTTTAGTATATTTTAGGCATGGTGCACAGGAATCATGCCTTGTATGGAAAACTTTAAGTCCCCAGTACAGTTAGCAGTGATCAGTAAAGACCAACATTGAGGGACTGCGTCAGATTTAATAGCCTAGCTTTCATTCATGAGTAAGATGCTCCAGGATTCCATGAAGTATCTGTCAATATTTTATATTGTGAGTGTGAACTATTAAAACCTCAAACCTGACACCATAACTGAAACATTTGGCATGTTGTGGGTGATGTGGTTTGAAATAGGATGTGAGATGTCACAATAGCTAATTGTGTGATATGGAAATTATAATACAATGACCTGCGGCTTAGACTAACTCCACTTTACTAAATATTAATATAGCGTAATCTAACAGATTTCATAATAGAAATCCCTCACACATCTCCTGTGTTTTTCAAGTTACAGGAGCCAATAAACACAGGGCAGGTACAAGGTTTCTCTGTACCCTAGGCCCTGCTTGCCTACCCTCCCAATTCGTCCAGGAACCTCTTGATTTTCGGGTGCCGCTCCCAGCCCCCCGGAAAGGCAGGCAAGCCTCCCAGAAGCCTGCGATCCTCCCGACCTCCCCCAGAAAAAAATAGAAATCCCTGCAGCATGGGGGGGGGCAGTGATGCGATTCGTGCTGAATCGCGTCATTGTGGCCCCGCCCCCTGCTTCACTATGCCAAAAATAATGGCATTGTGAAGAGGGGGCGGGCCACGATCACTCCGCCACGACTCAGCTCCGCCCCCAATGTGACATCAATGGCCACCCCCGCCCCCAATGTGACATCAATGGCCGGCCCCGCCCCCCGCTGTTGGCTGACAATCAGCTCCCTCCCGGAAGGCTTGAGCTGATTGTCAGCAAGTATGCCCTAGGCATAATTTCAGGCTAGCTCATCACCCCCTCCCCCTCCCCCTCAGTAATACTGCCAGCTACAGAATGAATCTATGGAGAGTCCATAGCAGCTAGATAACTGTGAGAATAAATAAATGCTACGCTACTCATATGCTGCCAGAACACAGCCAAATCATCCATGGGTGGCGACCCTGCAAGCCCATACTTGTTAATGTTACAGGACTCCTCCCAGGAAGAAACTCGGAGAGGAGATTCTGCTGACATCTTTGGGGGGCGGGGCCAGACTGTAGATGTCAATAGGCACCGCCTTATCACAAAACGCCTGCGATTCGCTGGTCCATGAGGTTTCGCATCATTTTAGCTATGCCCTCGCAATGCTGACCCGTGATTTCCCTGTAAAATCTCCCCATCACTGGGAAGTGGGTGGGATACGGTAGTTCTGCCTACTCTTTCGGGGTGCAATAGCATACCCGTCCGCAGCTGAATCACCCCTATGTTCTGCAGTTATTTCTGAAACTCAAGTGATTTTGGAAGCTATACTGATATCTGTTCAGTCTGCTCCTCATCAGGCCCGGCGACAGGGGGGACCAAGGGCACAACGGTACCGGGGCACGAGGTCCTAGGGAGCCCTGGAGTGGAACCACTGCCTGTGCTGCTGCTGTAGTGATCAGCAGGGTGCAGGCATGTATGGGGCCCCTGCTGATCACTATCTGCAGCAGCAACACAGGCAGCAGTTTGAGGTCCATCCAGCAGGGAACCACTGTATTGCACCTAGAGATCCGTAACTAGGGCAAGCCTGGCCCCTGATGATAATGATGCTGCTGCCCATGAAGAAAGAGCCATGCGCCGGCATCTCGATGCCTGAATGAGGTTCTACTGCCTGTGCAGTAGGTAAGGGGATGGCGGCAGGGAGATCCGCTGTGTTTGCAGGCAAAACAGGCAGAGCTGCCTTGTCACAGTCCCACTCACTCCCTGCGCAGTGCTGCAACGCTGCAGTTGAAGAGGACTCGGAAGCTAAGCTGCTCAGCAGAGTGTGTGAAGAGGAGATGCCCATGGGGAAGTGGAGAAGCAAAGGAATAGAAAAGAAGGAGCACATAAGTAAGAAAGAAATTAAAGGGTTTTAATGTGAGGCTGTGTAATAAGATGGAGGGGAACTATGTATGGCCCTCATTCAGAGCCGTACGCTCTGAGCAGAGCGCACGCTCTGAATGAGGGCCGGGCTCCATTTTCATGGAGCGTCCTCCTGGACGCTCGTATAGCTGTGGGTCACCACCCACAGGCTATACGAGCGTGCATTGTGATGGTCGCGATGGTCGAGACCATCGCGACCATCGAATTTGCGAGCCGGAGCCTGCGGTTGAGGTTTTCAACCGCAAGCTCCGGAGTGATTTTGGCTCTATCAGAGCCAAAATCACTCCCACTGACATCACTAGTGATGTCAGTGGGCCGGCTTCTGACGGGAGGCGTTCCCTTAGGAACGCCCCCGGCAGGGAGGCACGCCCCCGGCACGCCCACCAAAGGGGGCGTGCTGTCAATCAACATTGACAGCACGCCCCCTTTGATCGGACACAACGAGCGAAGGACTTTCCTTCGCTCGTCGCGTCTGGCGCATGCGCACGACGGAGCTCCCTCCGTCGTGCGCATGCTCAGTCCATAACATCGACCCACTTGCGAGCGGACAGCCGCTCGCGAGTGGGTCTGAATCAGGCCCTATGTCACATACCAGTGTACTGAGATGGTGAGGGGGACAGTCTGTGTGACTTACCAGTGTACTGAGATGGGGGGGAGGAGGACTGTCTGTGTGACTTACCAGAGTACTGAGATGGGGGGAGGGGGACTGTCTGTGTGATTTACCAGTGTACTAAGATGGGGGGAGGAGGACTGTCTGTGTGACTTATCAGTGTACTGAGATGGGGGGAGGGGGACTGTCTATGTGATTTACCAGTGTACTAAGATGGGGGGAGGAGGACTGTCTGTGTGACTTACCAGTGTACTCAGATGGGGAGGGGGACTGTCTGTGTGACTTACCAGTGTACAAAGATTGGGGGATGGTGGACTGTCTGTGTGACTTTCCAGTGTACTGAGATGGGGGGGGAGAGGGACTGTCTGTGTGACTTACCAATGTACTGAGATGGGGGGGAGGGGGACTGTCTGTGTGACTTACCAGTGTACTAAGATGGGGGGAGGGGGACTGTCTGTGTGACTTACCAGTGTACTAAGATGAGGGGAGAGGGACTGTCTGTGTGACTTACCAGTGTACTGAGATGGGGGAGGAGGACTGTCTGTGTGACTTACCAGTGTACTAAGATGGGGGGAGGGGGACTGTCTGTGTTACCTACCAGTGTACTAAGATGGGGGGAGAGGGACTGTCTGTGTGACTTACCAGTGTACTGAGATGGGGGGGAGGTGGACTGTCTGTGTGATTTACCAATGTACTGAGATGGGGGGAGAGGGACTGTCTGTGTGACTTACCAGTGTACTGAGATGGGGGAAGGTTGACTGTCTGTGTGACTTACCAGTATACTGAGATGGGGGTAGGAGGACTGTCTGTGTGACTTACCAGTGTACTGAGATGGGGGGGAGGAGGGACTGTCTGTGTGACTTACCAGTGTACTGATATGGGGGTAGGGGGGACTGTGTGTGTGACTTACCAGTGTACTGAGATGGAGGGGAAGGAACTGTCTGTGTGACTTACCAGTGTACTGAGATGGGGGGAGGGGGACTGTCTGTGTGACTTACCAGTGTACTGAGATGGGGGGGAGGGTGACTTTCTGTGTGATTTACCAGTGTACTGAGAAGGGGGGGACTTTCTTTGTGACATACCAGTGTACTGAGATGGTGAGGGGGACAGTCTGTGTGACATATCAGTGTACTGAGATGGGGGGGAGGAGGACTGTCTGTGTGACTTACCAGTGTACTAAGATTGGGGGATGGTGGACTGTCTGTGTGACTTTCCAGTGTACAGAGATGGGGGGGCGGAGAGGGACTGTCTGTGTGACTTACCAATGTACTGAGATGGGGGGAGGGGGACAGTCTGTGTGACTTACCAGTGTACTAAGATGGGGGGAGAGGGACTGTCTGTGTGACTTACCAGTGTACTGAGATGGGGGAGGAGGACTGTCTGTGTGACTTACCAGCGTACTAATATGGGGGGAGGGGGACTGTCTGTGTTACCTACCAGTGTACTAAGATGGGGCGAGAGGGACTGTCTGTGTGACTTACCAGTGTTCTGAGATGGGGGGGACTGTCTGTGTGACTTACCAGTGTACTAAGATGGGGGAGGGGGGCTGTCTGTGTGACTTACCAGTGTACTGAGATGGAAGGCGAGGAGGACTGTGTGTATGACTTACCAGTGTACTGAGATGGGAGGGGAGGAGGACTGTCAGTGTGACTTACAAGTGAACTGAGATAGGGGAGTGGACAGTTTGTGTGACTTACCAGTGTACTGAGATGGGGAGGGGGATTTTCTGTGTGATTTACCAGTATACTGAGATGGGGTAGGGGGACTGTCTGTGTGACTTACCAGTGTACTGAGATGGGGGGAGGGGGACTGTTTGTGTGACTTACCAGTGTACTAAGATGGGGGGAGGGGGACTGTTTGTGTGACTTACCAGTGTACTGAGATGGGGTGGGGGGGCACTGTCTGTGTGACTTACCAGTGTACTGAGATGGGTGGAGTGGGAGGAGAAATGTTTGTGTGACTTACCAGTGTGCTGAGATGGGGGGAGGAGGACTGTTGGTGTAGTACCCCCAGAGTCATTAGAATGTGGGTGTGACATGAGGCTACACCCTACCACATGAGGTCACACACCTTTTTAGGCATAATTTCAGTATTTCAAAAGTACAGGGGAGTGGGGGGGGGCACCAATGCTTATTCTGGCACATGGCACCAAAATATCTAGTCGCTACTCTGATTGCACCAGCAGTGAGCAGTCCAATAAAGTTTTCCTTGTTTGTTGCGGAGTTGCGCTTATGATGTCATGACATCATGCACACAGATTTAAGAGCAGAGGAACGGCGGCAGGCATCCAGAACATATGGAATAAGGTAAGTAATTGATGGAGAGACATAAGGGAACTAGGGCTCTAGAGGCACAGGGGAAATGGATAGACTCAAGAGGGATGAGGCTCGGGGATCCGTACCTGCCAGGGACCCAGGGATGAGGGGTTCCTAAAAAATGGGTGTACAGGGTTCCATGATTTCTGTTGCCAGCCCTGCTTCTGATATACCCCATTCCAAACGGTATGAGAATACCACTGCCTGCACTGTCATTTACTCCTGATTTGCAGAGTTAACCAAGTTATAGGCAAGGAAAATGTAAAAAAATAAAGGCTGCAGGTGTACTTCAGGGTTAAGTCCTCTTCCCGGGCAAGAGGGGGGGGGGCTGTCTGTGTGACTTCACAGTGTACTAAAATGGGGGGAGGGGGGCTGTCTGTGTGACTTACCAGTGTACTGAGATGGGGGAGGGGGACTGTCTGTGTGACTTACCCGTGTACTGAGATGGGGGGGACTGTCTGTGTGACTTACCAGTGTACTAAGATGGGGGGGACTGTCTGTGTGACTTACCAGTGTACTGAGATGGGGGAGGGGGGCTGTCTGTGTGACTTACCAGTGTACTGAGATGGAAGGGGAGGAGGACTGTGTGTATGACTTACCAGTGTACTGAGATGGGAGGGGAGGAGGACTGTCTGTGTGACTTACCAGTGTACTGAGATGGGGAGGGGGACTTTCTGTGTGATTTACCAGTATACTGAGATGGGGTAGGGGGCACTGTCTGTGTGACTTACCAGTATACTGAGATGGGGGGAGGGGGACTGTTTGTGTGACTTACCAGTGTACTAAGATGGGGGGAGGGGGACTGTCTGTGTGACTTACCAATGTATTGAGATAGGGGGAGGGGGACTGTCTGTGTGACTTACCAGTGTACTAAGATGGGTGGAGGGGGACTGTCTGTGTGACTTACCAGTGTACTGAGATGGGGGGAGGGGGACTGTTTGTGTGACTTACCAGTGTACTGAGATGGGGGGGAAGTGGACTGTCTGTGTGACTTACCAGTGTACTGAGATGGGGGGGAGGGGGACTGTCTGTGTGACTTACCAGTATACTGAGATTGGGGGGGAGGGGGACTGTCTGTGTGACTTACCAGTGTACTGAGATGGGGGAGGGGTGGTTCCTGTGTGCTCTACCAGTGTATTGAGATGGGGAGGGGGACTGTCTGTGTGACTTACCAGTGTACTAAGATGGGGGGCAGGGGGACTGTCTGTGTGACTTACCAGTGTACTGAGATGGGAGGAGGACTGTCTGTGTGACTTACCAGTGTACTGAGATAGGGGGGAGGGGGACTGACTGTGTGACTTACCAGTGTACTGAGATGAGGGAGGGGGAGTTTCTGTGTGCTCTACCAGTGTATTGAGATGGGGAGGGGGACTGTCTGTGTGATTTACCAGTGTACTGAGGTGGGGAGGGGGTCTTTCTGTGTGACTTACCAGTGTACTGAGATGGGGGGGAGGGGGACTGTCTGTGTGACTTACCATTTTCCTCAGATGGGGGAAGGGGACTGTTTGTGTGACTTACCAGTGTACTAAGATGGGGGAGGGGGACTGTTTGTGTGACTTACCAGTGTACTGAGATGGGGGAGAGGGACTGTCTGTGTGACTTACCCGTGTACTGAGATGGGGGGGGACTGTCTGTGTGACTTACCAGTGTACTAAGATGGGGGGGGACTGTCTGTGTGACTTACCAGTGTACTGAGATGGGGGAGGGGGGCTGTCTGTGTGACTTACCAGTGTACTGAGATGGAAGGGGAGGAGGACTGTGTGTATGACTTACCAGTGTACTGAGATTGGAGGGGAGGAGGACTGTCTGTGTGACTTACCAGTGTACTGAGATAGGGGAGGGGACTGTTTGTGTGACTTACCAGTGTACTGAGATGGGGAGGGGGACTTTCTGTGTGACTTACCAGTATACTGAGATGGGGTAGGGGGCACTGTCTGTGTGACTTACCAGTATACTGAGATGGGGGGAGGGGGACTGTTTGTGTGACTTACCAGTGTACTAAGATTGGGGGAGGGGGACTGTCTGTGTGACTTACCAATGTATTGAGATAGGGGGAGGGGGACTGTCTGTGTGACTTACCAGTGTACTAAGATGGGTGGAGGGGGACTGTCTGTGTGACTTACCAGTGTACTGAGATGGGGGGAGGGGGACTGTCTGTGTGACTTACCAGTATACTGAGATTGGGGGGGAGGGGGACTGTCTGTGTGACTTACCAGTGTACTGAGATGGGGGAGGGGGGGTTCCTGTGTGCTCTACCAGTGTATTGAGATGGGGAGGGGGACTGTCTGTGTGACTTACCAGTGTACTAAGATGGGGGGCAGGGGGACTGTCTGTGTGACTTACCAGTGTACTGAGATGGGAGGAGGACTGTCTGTGTGACTTACCAGTGTACTGAGATAGGGGGGAGGGGGACTGACTGTGTGACTTACCAGTGTACTGAGATGAGGGAGGGGGAGTTTCTGTGTGCTCTACCAGTGTATTGAGATGGGGAGGGGGACTGTCTGTGTGATTTACCAGTGTACTGAGGTGGTGAGGGGGTCTTTCTGTGTGACTTACCAGTGTACTGAGATGGGGGGAGGGGGACTGTCTGTGTGACTTACCATTTTCCTCAGATGGGGGAGGGGGACTGTTTGTGTGACTTACCAGTGTACTAAGATGGGGGGAGGGGGACTGTTTGTGTGACTTACCAGTGTACTGAGATGGGGTGGGGGGACACTGTCTGTGTGACTTACCAGTGTACTGAGATGGGTGGAGTGGGAGGAGGAATGTTTGTGTGACTTACCAGTGTACTGAGATGGGGGGAGGAGGACTGTTTGTGTAGTACCCCCAGAGTCATTAGAATGTGGGTGTGCCATGAGGCTACACCCTACCACATGAGGTCACACACCTTTTTAGGCATAATTTCAGTATTTCAAAAGTACAGGGGAGTGGGGGGGCACCAATGCTTATTCTGGCACATGGCACCAAAATATCTAGTCGCTACTCTGATTGCACCAGCAGTGAGCAGTCCAATAAAGTTTTCCTTGTTTGTTGCGGAGTTGCGCTTATGATGTCATGACATCATGCACACAGATTAAAGAGCAGGGGAACCGCGGCAGGCATCCAGAACATATGGAATAAGGTAAGTAATTGATGGAGAGACATAAGGGAACTAGGGCTCTAGAGGCACAGGGGAAATGGATAGACACAAGAGGGATGAGGCTCGGGGACCCGTACCTGCCAGGGACCCAGGGATGAGGGGCCCCTAAAAAATTCGTGTACAGGGTTCCATGATTTCTGTTGCCAGCCCTGCTCCTGATATACCCCATTCCAAACGGTATGAGAATACCACTGCCTGCACTGTCATTTACTCCTGATTTGCAGAGTTAACCAAGTTATAGGCAAGGAAAATGTAAAAAAATAAAGGCTGCAGGTGTACTTCAGGGTTAAGTCCTCTTCCCGGGCAACGCCGGGTATCCCAGCTAGTCTGTCCTATCTATCTTTCTATCTATCTATCTATCTATCTATCTATCTATCTATCTATCTATCTATCTTTCTATCTATCTATCTATCTATCTATCTATCTATCTATCTATCTATCTTTCGGTAGATCTATATCTGGTATCATACCATTCGTCGTTTACAGTGTTTCGAACTGGTTGATATCAGAACCTTGCCCCAATGGGGAAATAACAAGAGTAAAATCTGTACCTTACAAGGGTGATGTTCAGGGCCGTAGCTAGGGTGGTGCGGCCGCTGCCACCGCACAGAGCGCAACCCCCCTGAGGGCGGACCGGCCACCCACCGCAATCAGAAATGACAGCAGCCTCCCCCCTGCACTTTACTCCACCTCCTCACATCTATTGGGAAGGGAGCCACAGTTTATACTTGTCGCTGGCCGCAAGACAATCGCAGACCGGTGGACACTCAAAAACAAGTGGTGACCTTTTAAATTTGGTATCGGCTGCTAGCCAATCACGGCTTGCGGATCGGCAGCCAATTAGAAGCAGCCACGTGGCTGCTTCTGATTGGCTGCCGGTCCGCACCGCGATTGGTTCACGTCTGGTGCAAAGTTTAAACTGCCGACGCGGATGCATCTGTCTTCTGGTCCCAGCGATGGGACCCAATCCTCCATCCCAGAGCCGATCAAATCCCTGCCGCAGAGAGCCCACTGCCAGCAGGACGGGGAAGAGAAGAAGCAGCTGGTCTCAGCCTGCGCCGATAGTAGATGGGCACTGTGAGGTGTAGTGGATGAGAGGGAAGAAGGTAGTGTCAGGTGCAGGGGGTGTTAGAGGGAAGAAGGTAGTGTCAGGTGCAGGGGAGGGGGTGGGAGAGGGTAGCAGAGGCTAATTCTCATGAGAAGGCTTCCCAGAAGAAAAAGAGTGGATGGTGTTTTGGTAGTAATTTTTTTTCTAGGTAGTCAGTTTGGGTAGGGGTGAGGGGGACGGGACAGGATGGGGGGGCGCTAATGCTCTCTCTCGCACAGGGCACCAAAATGTCTAGCTACGGCTCTGGTGATGTTAATTCTGTATTATGTGAAAATGTTTTATAAATCTTGCTTGTAATGCAATTAAATGGTTTTTACAAATATTTTATTGAATTTAGAAAAGTTGTTTTGGGTGTACTCTGTAGATCAGTGATCCCAACCACAGTCCTCAAGCACACTAACATTCCTAAGTACTAATTGAGTCACCTGTGCTCAAGTGTGGCTATCCTTAAAACATGGACCGTTAGTGTGCCTTGAGGACCGTGGTTGGGAACCCCTGCTGTAGATGTTAAAATTACATACTAATCATATCTTCAGACACATGACATCACGCAGTTGATTATATAAATATGTTTATTAATTTACAACCATTTCTAACCTTTGAATATTGGTAAATTAACTGCCAAGGTTACACACATAATACACAACCAAAGGTGCGACACTCAGCAAACACAACACGGATCCTTAGTCAACGTTTCAGTGTATTACATACACTATCTTCTATATTGATGCTGTTTTGAAGAAAAAGGGTGGTCACACCAAATATTGATTTTATTTAGACTTCTCTTCTGATCATTCACTTTGCATTTTATTATTGATAAGAAATAAACTATTAACACTTATGCACAGTACTATATATATATATATATATATATATATATATATATATATAACGTCCATGGAGCCGGCCCTCCCATCCGATAAATATATGCCAAACAAGGGAAATGTCAATAGCAGCAGCAAAATAGTGGCACTCCGCAAACTTCACAAAAGAAGGGACAACTTCAAGAATCCATTATATCAAATTTTCGGGTTTATTGCAACCCGTCATCAGGATACAGTAACAACAAATAACATATAGTTCCTACCTTAAATTCCCCATCAGTGCATAACTGGACCACCACCAGCCCCATCAGCGTCTCCCAGCCCCTCCTCCCCAAGCTCTGGCTCTGTTGCCAAGGTGACCCGGCGTGCATACTTAAAACAAACCCCCTGCAACAAGCATGCAAATATTAGTTCCTAAAGACAATCTAGGAAATAATAGTAATCAAAACTAAGATAAGAGCAACTATAATAGAACACACTAATAGAACATGTAGATCAAATACAACACACTGTGAAGGAATGAAAACCATGCACAGCCTTTTAAGTAACAAATCTTTATAAGGGTCTGGAATTAAATTCTTTCCTATCTCTATTTGAATATGTTCTCTTTAGAAATTACTTTTATTTTGATGGTAATTACTATCTATAGCTCAGTGGATATGCAATGGGCTCACCCATGGCACTTGCATATGCAAATTCGTATATGTTTGAGTTTGAGAACCTTTTGTTCTTCAACAGAGATGTTTGGGATAAGATAATATTCTATTTGAGATATACAGATGATGTGATTCTGTTTTGGCGCGGGAACTATAATGAATTTGTTGCACTCATCGAAAACATTAATGGTCTACAGTGTCCTATTATATTTGCATATACTTAGAGTTTGGAGCAAAATACCTACTTAGATGTTTTGATCTCGGTAGATAACAACACACTGTCAACTAAGATTTACACTAAGCCTACTGATTGGAACACTCTATTGCTGGCTAGTAGCCATCACCCACCAGCTACTATTAGGAGTTTACCCTTCTCACAAATACTTTGTGTGAATAGGATCACTAGTAGAGAGAATGATGTATCCACTGGATTAGATCTGATGACCAAGAAATGTAGAAATCGGGGATACTCTGACTCCACACTTAGAAAAGCTTTAAAGGACGCAGAGGACAAATCTTCTTGAGAAATCCAAGACCAAAGATACTACAGATAGATTACACTGGGTGAGGAAATTCAACACCTCTCACAAAATAATCGAAAAATCTGTCAGAAGTCTTTGCCCATTATACAAGGTGACAAAGAATTAAAATATCTGAAACAGACCAAAGTGATGTCCTGTCTGAAAAGAGGAAAAAATTTACGCGATTGGCTTGTCCATTCGGATATCACAGAATGTGGTGCTTCCTCTACTCAGGTGTATAGTGGTGGCTGCTACAAGTGCATAGGATGCACTACTTGCCGTCATATGATTACTGGTAAACAGGACAGCATTATGATATCAGATATGCAGTGCCCTGCACCAGCACTTTTGTAGTATATATGGTTAAGTGCCCATGGGGGATATGCTACATAGGTAAGACCATGCGTTCCTTTAGGGAACACATGGCACTACATGGATCAGATATTCGTGCGGCCCAAAGTGGAAAATTGTCTGATCAACCCATAGGCGAGACACTTTGCAGAGGCCAAACACAGCCTGTCCAATTTCAAACATATGATCATTGATCATATACCAGAGAATCCCAGGGGTGGAAACCGACACAAGAGGCTTCTACAAGTGGAAATGAAGTGGATCTTCCAGTTGGATACTGTAAAACCAAGCGGTCTTAATGATCATTTTTTTGTAATTTGTTTTATTTAAAAAATTTTTTTGTATGATTCAAACATTCTGACGGTGACTCTATTAGCCATTTTTTTATGATTTAGATTCTTGGGACCTATTATTGACCTTTGCATGTGATGATTTAATTCCTTGCATTTGTTTATATATTCTCCTATGGTGTTGTAGGTGCTGCTAATACAGTATATGCATTATGCAATAAGTAATATGGCATTTAGGTGATTGTACCACCATGATACAGATTTTGTTTTCTGTCAATAATTTTTTTTCATTCTTTTACATTTTTTGAGTATGTCCTATATACTGTATATGCTTTATGTTTGTTCTCCTTTCTAAACTTACCTTACTATTCATGTTTATGCCATTTTTCTTTATATGTACTTTGTTCAATGACAAGTTGCTATTATTTGATGTGGTTCACTATCTTGAGATAATAATAATATTAATATTTTTTTTTGGTGTTTGATGTTGCCTTTAGTTGTCTACAGTGTGTTGTATTTGATCTACATATGTGTTCTATTAGTCTGTTCTATTATGGTGCTCTTGTCTTAGCTTTGATTACTATTATTTTCTAGATTGCCTTTAGGAACTAATATTTGCATGTTTGTTGCAGGGTTTTGTTTCAATTATGCATGCCGGATCACCTTGGCAACGGAGGAGTAGCTTAGCACTCACCAAGCTGGAAGCTGCCGGAGGTGGGGCTGGGAGACGCCAACGGGGCTGGTGGTGGTCTGGTTATGCACTGATGGGGTATTTAAGGTACTGTAGGAACTATGGGCCTGATTCAGACCCACTCGCGAGCTGCTGTCCGCTCGCAAGTGGGTCGATGTTATGCACTGAGCATGCGCACGACGGAGGGAGCTCCGTCGTGCGCATGCGCCAGACGCGACGAGCGAAGGAAAGTCCTTCGCTCATTGTGTCTGATCAAAGGGGGCGTGCTGTCAATGTTGATTGACAGCACGCCCCCTTTGGTGGGCGTGCCGGGGGCGTGCCTCCCGTCAGAAGCCGGCCCACTGACATCACTAGTGATGTCAGTGGGAGTGATTTTGGCTCTGATAGAGCCAAAATCACTCCGGAGCTTGCAGTTGAAAACCTCAACCGCAGGTTCCGGCTCGCAGTTTCGATGGTCGCGATGGTCACGACCATCGCGGCCATCAAAATGCACGCTCGCATAGGCTGGTGGTGACCCACAACTATACGAGCGTCCAGGAGGACACTCCATTTTCATGGAGGGCGGCCCTCATTCAGAGCGTGCGCTCTGCTCAGAGCGTACGGCTCTGAATGAGGGCCAATATCTTATCTGTTGTTACTGTATCCTGATGATGGGTTGCAATAAACACAAAACGTTGATATAATGGATTCTTAAAGTTGTCCCTTCTTTTGTGAAGTCTGCTGAGTGCTGATATTTTGCCGCTGCTGCTATATATATATATATATATATATATATATAAATGGGCAAATGTTTTGAGAACGACACAAGTATTGGTTTTCACAAGGTGTGCTGCTTCAGTATTTTTAGACCTTATTGTCAGATGTTACTATGGTATACTGAAGTAAAATTACAAGCATTTCATAAGTATCAAAGGCTTTCATTGACAATTACATCAAGTTTATGCAAAGAGTCAATATTTGCAGTGTTGACCCTTCTTTTACAAGACCTCTGCAATTCGCCCTGGCATGCTGTCAATCAACTTCTAGGCCACATACTGACTGATGGCCGCCCAGTCTTGCCTAATCAATGCTTGGAGTCTGTCAACATTTGTGGGCCATGGACCCAAAATTTCGATGTTTTGTTCCCCGAGCCACTTAATTATCAGTTTTGCCTTATGGCAAGGTGCTCCATCATGCTGGAAAAGGCATTGTTCATCACGCAGGCAGCTTTTCAATTGCAATCCTTGCAATAATGCAAATGCAGCAGCAGGTGCATGACACCCCCTGCTGCATTTGTGATCCCAGCACTGCAACAGAGGTCGCAGGCTGGGATCACCATCACGACCATCGGTGGTCGATGGTTGCAACGGTGGACGGCGCCGGTCCTCTAGCCAACTGAGTAAGCCTGAGCTTACTCAGGCTGGCCGGCTGTGTTGATCAACGGAGATCCTGGGCTGGCCACTCCCCAAAAATGGGTGCACATGCTCCTGTTTCTGTGAATGGTGTCTGACCCTGCCCCCGCACCACTCCTTAAATGCCTCTGCCTGTCAATAAGGCAGAGGCATTCAAGGGTGTGTGTGCATCTACACAGGACCTATTCTGCACACTCGCAGAATGGTTCCTGCGCATGCGCAGATTCCCGATAATCAAGAATCAGCAGTGAACTTGTGTTCACTGCTGAATCAGGCCCAGAGAGAGGTATAAAAGTGAGTCTGCTTTAGGGATAGCCATCGGTGGGGTGTTTATCGATGGTTACCCAACAGTGATAACCATCAATAGCACGTAAACCATCTATGGTGAACCATCGGTGGTTTGCACCCCCTCGATGGCCATTGCTGCCGGGCCATGGGCCAATAAAAAATGGGGGTGGGCCTTAGCGGACTCCGGGGCTAAGCTCCGTACTGTACAGAGGAAAAAAAACACCGGTTCACAGTCATCCATCGATGGCAGAAAACCCATTGACATCGACCAGGAACCATCAATGTTTTGAAAACATTGATGGTCGATGGTCATCCCTAGTCTGCTTCTGCTGCTAAAAAGTATGATACTAAAGTGTCAACCTAGAACTGTAGCAAGAAGCTGTAATGCTGTGCAACTAAATAAATAATATGGCAGTCCATTTAAAGCTTCTTTGGAATGGTTAAATACCTTTATGCTACAGGGGTAAATGCAGGATATTTAAGGGGGGATTTCCATATACTGTATATATATATATATATATATATATATTTCCATATACTGTATATATATATATATATATATATATATATATATATATATAGATGTTTATATGCATACATTGAACATATGCACGCATATAGATATACACTCATATACATACACACATATATATACACACACATACATATGTCACACATACCTTACATGCACACACATATATTTGTGATACCTTATACTATGAGTTTATTCACAATGTAATCATACAACATAGTATAACAGTAAAGATAGCAATAGTGAATCCTTTCTTATGTTTATTTTACATTGCAAGAACAAAGAAACACTTGGCAATATTCATATATCAACAATGCACTTCAGTAGACAGTAACACACACATTAACACTCTTGTTTATTTTATTTTTCAGGAACCTGCAGATCACCAGCGAACTCTGGACTTCTAACCTGCAAACTATAGATGGGTAAGTATTCTCTAGTGGCAATTAACAAATTACTAATTTAGCAATTCCCTTAACATCTCTAAAATATATACAAAAACCTCACGTGAGTATGATAAACGGATAAAGTTACATCAAGAATACAGTTGCCAACTTGTGTTAATTTTCTGTACACCTTTTTAGGAAAACGTTTTCCTCAAACTACTGCACTTTACATGTCTCATACAATGCTAGTTCAGCGCTGAAATAGTTAATAGGGTGCACCCTTCATTGCCCGGGATATGAAGAAAAGTTCTTTGGGAATTATATAACTGCCAATCTACTCTGTCTTTGCAAAGTCCTGTACAGATGTTCTTAAACTGCTCCAGTACTTGTCTCTAATTAAAGCAACACTGTAATCCTCTGTAAATTATCCTGCTGCGATGGTGTTGGTATCTTGCCTGGACTCAATGTGTTGTGCAACACTATCACTGTAGTAACCAAGGGACTGTAGCTTCTTAGGCTTAATTAGAGTGAAATGTAGCTATCCGGTTGCAATCTCTCCTGACTAGTTTCCCTGTGCCTGCAATAAGATTTCTGTTGTGGTATTACAGTCAGTTCCTTCTCTGCTTAGCAGCCTTAGGTCATAGTGGAAGTATTACAAGTGCTGGCACTGAGGTGTCACCCTAACGCTGCTGGTAACTGTTGTACCTAACCTCCAATATGTGGTATCAGGGGGTTAATTTTACTATTATGAATGTAGTCTATAAACCCCACCAGGGCCGTAGCTAGGGTAGTACGGCCGGTGCCATCGCACAGGGCACCACAGGTCAGGGTGCGCTGTTTGGGCCTGTCAAATTTCTGTTTATTATCATTCTTGCTTGTAGCTTTCTCTTCTTTTATCCCCAGCATCTCCTGGCCTCCCCTATCTCTTCCCTGGCTCCTTCCCCATGAGGCCATGGCCCTTTTTTGGGTGCATTGTGTCCCTTTGAAAACTGAGGGGGTCGCCAATGCTCTTTCTGGCACAGGGCACCAAAAAGTTTAGTTACGGCTCTGAACCCCACGCTGATCTCTGAAGGGACTGCTGTGCATATGTATTGGTGGACAACTCCAGTTAATAGGCATAATGTCACTGAGTGTCTATTTGGGAGGTTGCAGCAGCTTCTTACCCCTCCAGTATCAGTTCTCAACCTCCAGCTCCTTTGCAAGCTCAGTCGCTCTATATTTACGCAGCTCCGCCTGAGGCACTCCCTTAGGGGTCGTCCGACAGACCCCTCTTATGCTGATTGTTCTCAGGAACCTCCCCGGATGACACCCTTTGGTCCCACCAGATATTCACCGCCTCAAAGACCTCTGCTGCTCATCCCGGAGTACTGCTGCAGCCCTCAGGTAAGCATCAAGGCAGCGCAGCCCCTTCTCCTGTCCAGCTACCTCACCAACTGCACACAGCAAATGATGCCCAACTTTCAGTACAAGCCCCTCTGGTTGCGGGGCACTGTTTCTCTATTGCATTGGAGGTCCAGTCTCTCCAGCTCCTGAAGCTGGCTACATTGTCCACTGTCACCAATGAATACATTCAAATGTCCAGCAACACATATATAAGGGTACACAACATGAGGTACTTCCAGGTTCTGGGGTACCAGTATAATTTACCGCCGGCCGCATGGGCAGCCCGACAGAGGAGGACATCCCGATCGTACATTAAGGTAAGTATGCTAACCTAATTTCCCCCACTAACCCTCCCTTAGGGGTGCCTAACCCTAACCTCCCCCCCAAGTGCCTAACCCTAATCCCCCCCTAAGTGCCTAAACCTAACCTCCCCTTCCCCGCTATTTAAACTAAGTCCCCCGGGTGGGTGCCTAACCCTAAGTCCCTCCCGGGAGCCCCTTACCTAACCCTCCCCCCCCCCGCGGCTGTCCGTGCCCGGCTTACCTTCGATCGGTAAGCCAGGTGTCAGGCTCCCGGCATAGGTCTAATGACAGGCGTCGGGATATCGACACCTGTCATTAGTGCCTTGCCGGGATTAGACAGTCGGGAAGCTGGCGGTCGGGATTACGTCCGTTGGCTTCCCGACTGCTTCCCATATATACACACACATATGTCACATATACATTACAAACCAAATTACCTTGCAGCAGATCTGATCGGTACAGAACCTAGCAAGCTGGCACCATGTACTTAGGCCGCTTCCTCTCACGGCAAAATGCAGCGATTCGCGGGTCAATCGGGAGGGGGGACAGGGCCAATTGACTCGATTCTAATGAAATCACTTCATATTGGCTCCGCCACTTCCATATTGACCCACGAATCACAGCAATTTACCATGAGGGGGCGGGGTTAAGAACATGGTACCTGCACTTCAGTCTGTCAGGGGGGGTTTCTGGGTACTCAGAAACCCCCCGTGCATGCGCAACTGCGCCCTACACCAAATAATAATTTCCCCAGTTACAGGTACTGTAACTATGACTTCCTGTAACTTAGGCTGGGTCCTCTGATTTAATGAATGATTTAAGTACTGGACGTTATCTGATTCAGTCTCTCCTTCACTACATATATATCCCCCAATTTTTCCTGTAGCTGAATACAAGTATTGTTGTGAAATTACAACATTAGTTCACAGAGTTTGATCCCCTTTATCTTGCTTTCCTGTTCTCACTAACAGAGCTGCTGTTAAGAAAGTGATATTTATGAAGTCTGTGGAGACATTATAGTCTGTGTGCAGTGTAAATACTCACTGCAGCTACTAAAACACAGGCTGTGTCTGTAGTGCCACTTTCACTGGTCAGTCCCCTTCTGCCTTATGCTGCACACCTCCCTGTGACAACCAGTAAATTGTCTGGCTAGGAGCTGCTGGGTTGCCTGCCTCTGCCTCTGCTCCACTCACCAAGGACCTGTTAGCATCCATTGCTGCTCCTCCACCCTCTTTACACCGATCAGCTGCTTCCTGCTGCTGTTGCTGACCTCCCCATGCCTTGGGCCCCTGGGACTCTGATGCTGCTGCTGCCTGCCGCTGCCTGCCGCTCTATGAGCTGCTGCCTCTGCCCGCAACAAGACTCCCTCTCCGGTTCCACCCCCCTTTGCCTGGCATCCTGTCCATAGCTCAGCTGCTGCTGCTGCTGCTCAGGACACAGGGGGGTGCTTTAGCACTTTGGGGGGAGAGATCAGCATACTCACAGTCAGTCTACTGGCCAGTGGTGTCACAAGGTGGGTGCGGGGGGGGCGGGCCGCACTCGGGTGTCACCCGCGGAGGGGTGATACCAAGGTGCAGTCTTCCCTTCAGTGACAGGAGCTGGTGCTGCACTGTATCATTAAGTACAGCACTCGGCTCCTGTCACAGTGAGGGAGCCTGCACTTCCCGCACCTCTGGCACTCTCCATAAGCTACACGGGCCGGGCACCAGGTTCGTACCACGAGGCCACGCCCCCTTATGTGAGGCCACACCCCTTACCCGAGGCCACACACCCTTTTCGGGGCACGCGCGGCTTCGCCGCGCACAAGGCATCCCTCCCTGAACCAGGGGTATCATTCAGACCTGCTCGCAAGCGCTTGAGCGCTCGCAAGCATGTTGATGTTGGGCTCTGCGCATGTGCAGTGGCTGCACTGTGCGTGCGCAAGTCCCAGAGCGAGAGAGAAATTCTCTCACTCTGGGACTCACTACAAAAGGGATGGCTGTCGATGGTGATCGACAGCTCGCCCCGTTTTGTAGGTGGGGCGGGGGGGTGGCTACACAAACAGAGGCGTTCCCAACGGAACGCCTGCCATTTGGGGGCGGCTCCACTGACATCACTCGTGATGTCAGTGGTGAGCTTCCAGCTCTAATAGAGCCAAAAGCTCACTGGGGCTTGCGGCAGACGAGACCCTACCACAAGGGTCTTGTCACAAGCCCTGATGGTCGCGATGGTCTTGACCAACGCGACCATCAACCTGGCCGCTCATTAAAGCTGTGTGTGGTCACCCACAGCCTAGCGAGTATTCAGGAGGCCGGCTCGGAAAATAGATGCAGCCGTCCTCATTCAGAGCGAGCGCTCGCATTTTGCGAGCACCTCTGAATGAGGTCCCAGGTATCACTGTGGGGAGGGATGCCACTGCTACTGGCAGAACCTATCATACCTCTTTTATACCACCTTTCATACCCTGCTCTTCTTTCCCTGACAGGAACCCAACCACTCCCAGCCATATCACTCCGCCCCTTCTTCTACAGTGCATGTGCATCCCACACACTGGAGCAAACCCTCACCACAGAGAAAAAAAAAAGTACCACATAAGCCAATATGTAAATACATTATATATATATATATCATGAATTACAATACTCCAATATAAATACATGACACACATACATTTTACCTCATGAATTGTCACTATGTACATATGTATATTTATTAATACAGTATGGTCTTTAACCTTGAATCAGGGTTATAAATGATTGGGAGAAGATGGTGAAAATGCATGAGTCATGGAGTGCCAGGCCCTGTCTCTTGTCTGGCGCCCCAAAACAGTACTTCATCAAGGCAGCTTATGTTTTAGGTATAGGGGTGAATGGGGCCGATTTTCCATCTGCTTATTTTGTGTGAATACAGCTAGCATATTATTTACAAGCAGACATAAGCAAGGTTTTAGGTAGGAGAGTAGGCAAATGATGTACTCCATGTGTGCCCTGGCCACACCCCTAAACTAATGAATTCTATAGTAAAGAACTAGCACTGTTCCGAAAAAAAAAGTAACAGAAAAGGTTTTGGGGTTACAAACTCTGCAGAGCTCTGCAGTGTGAAAGAAATGTGTAACGCTTTGCCTTCACTTTCTAAATTGTGTTAGAGAAAGGGTTTTTCTAGATTACAATATTTTGCCTTGTGCTGTTACATGTGTACCAGGGCTTATGAATGTCTTCCAGTTTGACATATGTAATGGCCGTGAAGCAAAAATAGTCCACCCCACCTCCACCCTCACTCCACACCACAAAATAAAGTCGTTTGATTTCTAGTTAGGACAACTTCTAAGAATGTGATACTAGCTGTGTTTTTGTTAGGCTAATATAAAACATACAAGAATGTGATGTGGTTATCCCCACAGTAACTTCTTCTTTTAACATTCTAACTACAGAGATTGAGATATGAAGTTTTGTTTCCTCCAATCAGTCATGGTTGAATGATGTCATTAGTGCAAGACCCATCACTATGACAACAATAAACTCCCATGGTATGAAGCCCTACTAGCCCTAGTAGTACGAATCAAGACCTTAAAACATATCCAATTACAAAACAGTGCATCACAGTTGCTGAAATATATGCTAATGCTTTCCAAAGCACAGCCGAGCATAGGGATGTCCATTGCTGCCTTATATCCATCCAACGACATACAAGAGCGTAAACATTGTTACCATCGGCACAGATCGGCCAGCCATGCAGCATGTAAGGAAAGTCCGGCCAGCCGCAAACACTGCAGCTCTCATGACACACAGAGGGCTCTCATGTTAAGATGGCAATCGCAATGGCTAATTTATGCATGCCCATGAAACAGCATTTAAATGGTCTGATACGCCTGCGTTTTTCTAACCACCCCCCCAATACCTCCCACAAACGCTGACTACCTGTCACTCACATTGCGAGTGGTTCCTATGTACTAGAGAAATCGCAGTGCAATTGATGCTCGTGCGCAGTGCACCTTTTGCACATATGCATTAGCCAGAACTGTCAAGAGCCGCGCTGGGCCCGGGTGAAGGGGGCGTGGCCACACCCCCTTAAGAAAAAAAGAATAGAAAAAACACTGTTGTAGAGCCACGAAGCAGCGCTGCGCATAGCTCTTCAGCCCAGCGCATATCAAGGAGGGGGTGCGATGTGGATGATCGCTCCCACCCACAGGCAGAGGAGACTGGGCTGCTCAGCTGACAGGGAGGAAGGGGGCAGCATCGGACTTGGGCCCCTGCCGGGCCCCTCCAGCATGGCTGGGCCCGGTCAATTAGTTCTCGCCTTCCCCCCCTCTTGGCGCCCCTGGCATTAGCAATCAACCGCTCAATCTGTGATAATATCAGCTTCATGTAAATCTCTGAATCAGGCGCAGTGTCTTCCTATTTACAAAAATAGTGACATGCAGAGTTTTATATGTAAGTAAAATATATCTGATAAATACAGTGCCATAAATGCAGCCAGAAATATGAACATATACAACCAAAAAACAAAAGTTAGTAGCTTCAGGTGCTTAATGGAGATATCCACATAAAAATTCAAAACATAAAAACTGTTCCTCAGTAAATATTTCTCACTCCACGCAGCTGTTTAAATGGTTGCAAACCAAAGAAAGAAACTAATAGATAAAAAATAAATAAACAGCGCAGCAGATAGGAAATACTGAGGGACTGCAAATGTGTCTAATAAAAGACACAATTTATTACATATTTAAACAAGCACAATACATTTAAAATAAAATATAAAACAGGTGCATCTGTGATACAATAATATAAACTGTATCAATACAACATATGAGAAGTATCAACAGTTGCATTCAATATAATGATACACTCGCTGAAAGCTGAGCTATCAATACCAAGCACAAGAAAGATCACAAGATGACCAGATGTATAGGTAAAAGTTCACATACAGTATAGCGCTAAATGGAGAGCCTAACAGCTGCATCCAGCTGTAGGATACAATGATTTGATTAGAGTCCCATAGGTATTTGAGTTGTTAACCCCATAAGCTCATGTGTGATAAACAATACCATATACCTAAATCTTTATAACCCCATGCTCTGAGCCACACTAAAACAATTCACATGTAGCAAGTGCCAACCTACGCTCTTTCTTTACTTGATAGCAATTCCACTGTTATTTATGGTTTAGGGGCAGCTGCAAATCTCAACAGGCTGTCACTGTTAAATGCAGCATCTCCTGTAAGGCGTCAGCTCTGTGTCAGAAACTGGCGCCTGCTGTAGTATACAGGATCAGTCCTGTCACCAATATTTATAGCTGGATATGATGCGGTGTATATAGTACCAGCTCCACAAACCTCCGAGAACTCCGGATCTCCCCTTTATAGCTGAGGTGGCTTATAGCTGTTATAGATGAGTGGCGGCTTGTGTGATATATTACCAGCTCCACAAACCTCCGGGTACTCTGTATCTCCCCTTTATAGCCGAGGTGGCTTATAGCTGTTATAGATGACAGGCGGTTTGTGTGATATATTACCAGCTCCACAAACCTCCGGGTACTCCGGATCTCCCCTTTATAGCCGAGGTGGCTTATAGCTGTTATAGATGACAGGCAGTTTGTGTGATATATTACCAGCTCCACAAACCTCCGGGTACTCCGGATCTCCCCTTTATAGCCGAGTTGGCTTATAGCTGTTATAGATGACAGGTGGCTTGTGTGATATATTACCAGCTCCACAAACCTCCAGGTACTCTGGATCTCCCCTTTATAGCCGAGGTGGCTTATAGCTGTTATAGATGAGAGGTGGCTTGTGTGATATATTACCAGCTCCACAAACCTCCGGGAACTCCGGATCTCCCCTTTATAGCCGAGGTGGCTTATAGCTGTTATAGATGACAGGCGGCTTGTGTGATATATTACCAGCTCCACAAACTTCCGGGAACTCCGGATCTCCCCTTTATAGCCATGGTGGCTTATAGCTGTTATAGATGACAAGTGGCTTGTGTGATATAGTACCAGCTCCACGAACCTCTGAGAACTCTGGATCTCCCCTTTATAGCCGAGGTGGCTTATAGCTGTTATAGATGACAGGCGGGTTGTGTGATATAGTACCAGCTCCACGAACCTCCGAGAACTCCGGATCTCCCCTTTATAGCCGAGGTGGCTTATAGCTGTTATAGATGACAGGCGGCTTGTGTGATATTACCAGCTCCACAAACCTTCGGGTACTCCGTATCTCCCCTTTATAGCTGGGGTGGCTTATAGCTGTTATAGATGAGAGGCGGCTTGTGTGATATATTACCAGCTCCACAAACCTCCGGGTACTCCGGATCTCCCCTTTATAGCCGAGGTGGCTTATAGCTGTTATATATGACAGGCGGCTTGTGTGTTATAATCCCAGTGGCTGGGTGGGTTCTTTTAGACAAATGTCCAGGCTGAGCTAGAAGTTGTGCAAAGGGATATAGCAGTTGATCATTGCTCTAACGCAGTGGTTCTCAAATTTGGTCCTCAGGACCCCACACAGGTCATATTTTCCAGGTCACACAGCAGGTGCACAGGTGTATTCATTACTCACTGACACATTTTAAAAGATTCACAGGTGGAGCTAATTATTTCACTTGTGATTCTGTGAGGAGACCCAGAAAACATGCACTGTTTGGGGTCCTGAGGACCGAGTTTGAGTACCTGTCTCTAACGCGTTTCTTACTATTCGGGATTTCCTCAGAGGGGTGTGATGACGAGGATGTCCTACCTCCTTATATGTCGATCCAGCATTTAAAACACCTGTGTGGAATGGTTAACAAATGTGCAATCACATGAAAAAAACATAAAGTGTGAGCTACAAGAAACTATGGTGCTCCACTCCCCCCTTCAACCCACGTTTTTAATGGAACTGGTTAATATTATAGATCTACATTTCTTCATACTGTATGTGAGACCACTCGCCTAACTTTCATAACAGGCTGTCCTCTCTGTTTGTCCCCATCAGATATTAATTTGTTTGTTTTCTATTATTACTTTGTGTTCTGATGTTAATTATTGTTCATCTGCAGAACAAGCTCTTTGTATGTTGCTCTTTATCACCTGTGTTCACATATATTTGTATGTGTTATGTGGTCTACAATGACTCATATTACTAGTCTGTATTCTACTATTGTAAATAAAGAGAATGAAAAAACTAAAAAACAGTTTAGACACTTACAGCATCCATCCTTTCTCTTTCTAAGAAGGTGACCTAACGTGGTGCCATCCTCAGTGGTAATGTCTGCCCTCACTAGGAGATCCTTTCTATTTCTGCATCAGGTATAACATGGTAAGATTATGGATCTGTTAAGTGAGGTCAGGGTCACTATTAACAATAGGCCAAAACGATTTTGCCTGTTTCCTAGCAAATATCCTGGAATTATTATACCTATCTACCCAAGGGATTTTTTTTTGCTGGTTTTCTTTTTGCCTTTAGGGGTAAGAGTTTACTCTCTAGGGATGTTTAACACCTTATCCCTAAGCACAATGAGCTTGTGGTAGTCATAGGTTTGTTTCAGTGACCATGGAATCCAATTGTTTTTTAGTCTCATCTTCATTAGTTGTGAATATGGGAGACCTTCTTTGAAGGCTTGAAGGTGGAAACGACTATATAATAATTGTGCATTTCTATTCGTAGGCTTGGAAAAAATTGTTGCTTCCAAAATAGTTCCTGATTTTTTAATACTAACATCAAGAGGGTTGGGTACAATATCCCGGCGATCAGAATTCTGACGCATGTTGGTGGATATTCTAACCCTAACCCTTTCCCACCCCTCCCGCAGCCTAACCCTAACCATCCCATTGGCAGTCTGACCCTAAACGCCCCCTCCTGCAGCCTAACCCTAACTCTCCCCCCAGTGCCTAACACTAAACCTAATCCTAACCGTAATACTCATCGTCAATTCTGACCGTCGGGATTCCGGAGTCAGTATTGTGATGACCCTAGGGATTCCAGAGCAACCTGGTGTTTGGAGATAATGAGTTTTATCTTATGAAACAAGCTTTATCATATGTTTTAAAACTCGTTGCGTATGATAAATGGTGCTCAAGCCAATCAGCTCCTGTCATTTCTCAAACAAATGACAGTTAGGAGCTGATTGTCTGGAGCACCATTATCATACGCAACAAGCATTAAAACTCATTGCATATGTTTAAAACTCATTGATAAATGAGTCCCAATATCTGCCATCAAAGTAAAAATAATTACAAGTTAATGTTAAATTCAAAAGACAGATGAAATATTTCAATCAGGACCATAGTAGGCCATATTATCGGTAATGAAGCAATGGGGCTCCATCATTTTCTGTAGATCACGCTTTATGATGACAACATTATTGTGTGGTGGAATTTAATGCAGCCATGACAGGCTGTTTCTGGAGGGCACAGGACACAGTACAGGAGGATAGGTTTGGAGTGCTGGCCCTAGCTACGTGTCTGTTCATAGTCCAATTCCCCTTTTACACTGAACCTGACCTGGTCAGCCCTGCAATATACTGTGTGTCATAATAAATGGACTGCTTTTATGGCACACAGAGATGAGGTCAGGGGCGGATTGGCCATTACTTTAAGCGAGAAGATTCCCGGTGGGCTGGTTGGACTGTGGGGCCGCTTGTTATCTGTGGCCCCAACCCCGAACCGCGTCACCTGGCTGTCAGTTTTATTGCATGACAGGCAGCATGCTGGCTGCCTGTCACAGCTAGTCACAGCTAGTACAGCCTCTGTACAGCGCATGTGCAATGGCTTTGTTTATTACCGGGCAGCACTGAGCTCTGAGCACTCTGCTCAGACGCGACCCGACTGTTCGGCTGTGCGCAGTGCCATGGGGTGGCGTCAGAGGTCACGCAGCCCCACACCACCCGTCCTCCTTCTGCCTCACCCCCAGCCATTTTAAGCAGAGGAGGACGGAGCGGAGCAGAGTGGCTTTGGGAGCTAGGGTGGCGTCAGGCAGCCGGCCCAGCCCCTGTGAAAAATAAAAAGTGCCAGTACCAATTCGGGAGGAGGGAGCCCTGCTGCTGCACTCTCATCCCAGGGAAGGAGCCCTGCTGCACCTACACCTCCAGGGAAGGAGCCCTGCTGCTGCTGCAACCCCAGGGAAGGAGCCTTGCTGCTGCAAGCCTTCGCCGTCCACACAGTGACTGACTGTCAGTCTGGCTGATGACATAGTGGGTGCCTGTGCCTGCTGGAGCACCCCTTGCTGCCTGGCTGCTGGTTTGGAGTAGACTGGTCTGGAGTGGACTGGAGAGTGAGACAAGTCATACATATTGTACTGGCCTGGATGAGACTCCTCTCTCAGGGTGGTGTATACTTTATTTGTAATTTCATCATGGCCCTGCTGTGCTGTGGTATATGGGGGTTGGGGGGCTGGCTGAAAGTTACTTTATTCCTGCTGTGGACTGTTGGGGCCTAGCCGGGAGCCATGAAAGATTTATTTTTTTCCTGTGGGCCTGTGCTGTGCCATGAATGTTATTTAATTTATATTACCTGTGGTGTTGGGGGGCCATGACTGAGCCCTAATACCACAGAAATAAAATAACATTCATGGCCCAGCACAGGCCCATAGGGCCTACTCATCATGGAACTCCTTCCCATAGGAAGGAGTGGGGATCCGAGAACAAGTGCCATCTGAAGATGTTCTCGGCAGCAAACTCCAAAAACTTTCAGTTTTCTGAGTTTGCTGAATACGAGGGGGATCCTATCGAACCACCTGGTGATGAATGGCCCGGTAACTTAAATATGCGGAAACTAGCATTTCCGCATACTTACCAGGCCATTTAGCGTTTGATGAATAGGCCCCTGAGTGAGTCTTAATGTATTGCATCAGCATCTGCTGTCAGGACATTTTCTATTTTTAAAGACTGGCTGATAGGGAGATGGAGATCTGTCTCAGGGGGATGGGTGGGCTATTCTGTACTAGTTTGTGTGTGTGTGTGTGTGTGTGTGGGGGGGAATTATGATCTGTCTGCCTGAGAGGGAGGGGAATCTGTTGTACTAGTGAGACATGATCTGTCTGTTTGGGGGGTGGCTATTCTGTGCTAAGGGGAGATTATCTGTGTGTGGGGGAGGGGGTAACTCTGTGCTAAGGGGAGATGATCTCTCTGTGGGGGAGGGGGCTATTCTGTGCTAGGGCAGGATGATGACATTGGGGAGATGTAGGATGATGGAATTATGGAGACACAGAAAGATAGTGCTGGAGAGAAGCAGGGGGACAGTGCTGGGGAGACACACGGAAGGGATTGGCTGGAGACACACCAAGGCGATGGTGCTGGAGACACACAAATAGGATGGTAGGACCACTGGTACTATTAGAAGAAAAGACTGGGGTACAGTACTCTTCAGTAAGATCACAATTCTAATGAAACCATATTACTGATGCAAATGGTACCAAATGAGCAAATATATTTTATTAATATAAAATTTTTTATAAGGGAAACTCACATTTTGTCCTGGCCCAAAACTTTTCTTACTATTATCTGTTGAACCTCTGTTGCATGAGGATGACTTTGGCTTTATTACTACGCAAACAGGCATCTTTCAGACCATGTGATCTCCTGCATGAATAGTGAATACCGACTCAAGACGCTGCCTATCCAGGGATGATCAATTTCTTCAGAGGTTCCCCATTGCAGAGAAATCATAGAGGTAAGAAAATACTAATTGTTATTCACATGCTTTCTGTACTTATTCACTGGAGAGAGGAACTGTGGGTATGGCCATCAGCTCCTGGAGCGTGGGCATGCCCCTAGCATGCTTAAAACAGGGGGAGTGGCTTGCGGGAATGGCATTTCACATTAGGCCAAACCCCTTGTCACAATGCCATGCCCACTTTTTTTTCCAGGGCCACTTTAAAGTCCCAATCCGCCCCTGGATGAGGTCATGAAAAGTGGGTGGTGACTGCTCACTGCATTGCATTAACCATGGCTGACGAGTTACTACTGAGTAGCCCAGAGTTCCTGAAATACAGCATTGCTGTTTTTTGCTATTTTACACAGCAAATCAGAGCCTGATGCAGGTGCTTACACTGTGCCACCTGGCACAGTCTTATGCCAGGAAGAGAAGGGAGCAATTTCTGGCAGAGAGGGCTTTTACTTGCCGCAGGTATTTGCGCAGGAGGAGAGCCATAATTTTGGGCAGCATTACGTCCATATTGAGGTTTACCAGCGCAACAAATGGATCGTTGTGGACCAGAGTCCCCAAGCATGGAGAAGCTTTCTGGGCAACCGTGGAAGCTTTTGCGCCAGAGCAGTGGATGGCACACTTTCGTATGTCGCGTGGTACCTTTAACTACCTGCTGGAACTTCTCACCCCAGCACTCACCAGGGCTTGCACCAACTACCGCAAGACCATAAAGCAATGCAGGAGACTGGGGATTGTGTAGTGGTGGTACGCAACCCCGCGGGAATACAGTACCATCTCCTGTTTGTTCGGTGCTGGCATTCCAATGGTGTGTGCTAGTGCGGGAAGTGACACAGGCATTGTTGGAGACCCTTTACTTCATTTCCTTACCGCAAGGTGACTGGCTGGATGCCACCATAATATGTTTCCTGCAACGTAGATATCCTCAGTGTGGTGGGGCCATAGATGAGACCCACATACCCATTATTGCCCCAACAGAGAACCCAGCGGATTACCACAACTGTAAAGGCTGGCACTCCATCATCCTGCAGGCTGTAGTGGACCATAAGTATTAGTAAGTAGTATGTTGTGTTTTAATGTGAGTGATATGCTGGGCCCATAATGTGTATTGTTCAGCACAGCTAATACATCTACTGTTTAGTTTCACAGATGTATTTATCGGCTGGCCTGGTCATGCTTGACTCACGGTTACTTGCCAGATTGTTCCAGATTGCGGAGGAGAAGCAAGATGACTGGTTGTTCCCTAGAGAAGTAAATTGATCTATTTTGTTTTCTTGTGTTTGTTACAGCAAAATCATAATGCAATATATTGCAATTTAGGTACAGGGCTGCCCTATATCCCAGCATACCCTGCCACAGATTTTAGATTAGGGAGTTCTGCAACTGTGGCAGATCATGTTGGGATGTGTAGTTACACAACAGCTAAAATACCTCTATATGGGAAATAGATTGTAAGCTCCACTGTTGTGACTGCTGTGAATGTCCTAAATATTCTCCTGCCTTTGATGAAGAATATTTGTGCACTATAGAAAGTACCCTTGAGCACACATATACACCAGCACCACATAGAGCAGGCCTGGCCAACCTGCGGCTCTCCAGCTGTTGTGAAACTACACATGCCAGCATGCCCTGCCACAGTTTTCATATTAGGGAAAGCTAAAACTGTGTCAAGGCATGCTGAGATGTGCAGTTTCACAACAGCTGGAGAGCCACAGGTTGGCCAGGTGTGATGTAGAGATGGCCACGTATACTATATTTTAAGTTTTTTGTTTACCTTTACAGAATCAAAGTTTGCAGCTGGGGTGGAGAACCCGGTACACCTTATTGGAGATGCAGTGTACCATTTGAGGCGATCGCTCATCAAGGGCTTCACAGAACATCTCCCACTGTCTCCGGACCAAGTTCTGTTAAACCACACTCTCAGCTCGGCCAGGATGGTGATGGAAAACGCCTTTGGTAGACTGAAGGGGTGTTGGCAGCGTCTATTGAACTGGAATTACATTGCCCTCACCCTGTTGCCGGATGTGGTTACTGCTTGCTGCATTCTGCACAATGTCTGCGAGCTACAGAAAGAAAACTGTGACCTGTCTGATACTCCGGTAGAAGCAGCAGCCTACAAGGGTAAGACAACTAGTGCCAGTGCAGAGGTCACCCGTAACACCCTCACTGGTAACTTACCTACTATGACACAGTAGAGGACACAAGGGTTTTGTTGCAAACAAGTTTTATTTTTTTTTTTAAATGTCATGTACATGTTACCTGACATGTATCACCTTAAATATAACATGTTTCAGTTTAAAGTGCCTTTTTTATTATTGGACATAAATAGGCATAAGCCTTTCACAACATAACCTTTACACATATATGCATTCAACAATTGAAACGTGTATACAGATATTTGGAAATTAGTATTGCTACAGTATAAGTGGCAAGTCAAGAGGTTGTGCTGTCAGGCAGTCTGTAAATTATAATAGGGGAGGCACACCAACTCTTAATTGTGCTGTAGACCCACCTTTTGAACCGGCAGTGATAGTAACAACACATACTGTATATAGATGTGGGTATATAGTGGCCACACATGGCCCTAAGCTATTGACAGGCCTGTTAAGTGCAGGATACACATGAGGAAAAAAGTTGGACTTAGATAAAATAATTTAAAAACTGTACTGCAAACATGAAATAGGGAAAACAAGTCTACAACTGTCTATCTGACAGTGCTGACAATAGTGCTAAGCAGACTGTTATGATTAGTGCCATCTGAATAAGTATGCACTGTGCCATGTGGAGTATTATTCCCTGTGCCATCTGCATAAGTATGCACAGTGCCATATTGACTTGTATTTCCTGTGCCTTCTGGACTATTATGCACTGTGCCATGTGGAGTATTATTCCCTGTGGCATCTGCATAAGTAAGCACAGTACTATATTGACTTGTATTTCCTGTGCCATCTGGACTATTATGCACTGTGCCATGTGGACTGCTACTGCTACGCACAGTGACATGTGGAGTATTATTCCCTGTGCCATCTGGATAACAATGCACTGTGCCATGTGGAGTAGTATGTGGTGGATTAGAGGGGTTGGTCTGCATAAACGGTACGCCTCTGCTATACTGTTGGTAATTTCTGAAATGACCCTCAGAGTATTGAGGAGGTTAAATTAGATAAGGGTGCGGATTGTGTAATTTAGACACCAGACTGTTATGGAAGGATATCTGTCCCTCTCTGTTTTCTCTCGAAATTTGTTCGTGCAAACCCACAAGCTGTGTGACAAATGGATTTTGTAACTCTCTCTCATTGCCAAGGAAGCGCTGGAGTTGGGCATCCTCCTGTGCCTGGATCAGAATCTTGCAGCTGATTGACCAGGATTCTTGTCATTGTGTGTTTTGATAGCTCCATCTTTGAAGTTTTTATCTTCCTTCAGGTACATCAAAGACTAGAAATAGAGGAAAGGAAAAAAAATATTTACAAATCAAATAGCAGTGATGTCAGCATATATGTGCTTGAGGCCTTCTCCCTCCTGCACAGTAGCTTCACACTACAACAGATACATTATGAGTGTGGATTTCAGTATAGTGAGTCTGGGTACACACTATAATGACAGGCAAACAGCAGTATGGTCACATTGAAATCCCTTTATCACGGACCATTGGTGCTATTAGCATGCAGGTGTGTATCCGGCCAGTGTAGTTATTAGCAATCGTTATTAGTCATAACTGGTTGATTACCATTTTCTAATGTGGCCTAAAAACAGAAAATACAACCAGAATGCCTAATGCCGGCCATACACAGTGCGATTAAGAAACGTCACGATGTGTTATACGATTTCCCTTGAGATTCTTCCCTATAAATTTTCCATACGATGTGGTCAAATGGTGTACGATTGAATCGTTACAATCATACGATCCCCATATGCATATGTATCAAATTGTACATGATAGATCGCAATCTTATGGTTTTGCCGTAAGATCTACGATCCAGCTCTACGACTGCGGGGATGTGCATTGGCATCGTAAACGGACATAAACAACCCACGATATGCACACTTGATCGTTACGATCGATCGCAATCGCACACATCGTGCAAAAAAGGTACTGTGTATGGGCTGCTTTAGAAATGCATAATTCTGTATATGTGCATGATGACAATGAAATACAATATGTACGCTGTCAAACTAAATTTAAATATATTAATAAACACTCAAATAAAAAAAATACAAAAAGATTCTCTATGGAGGCATATGGCAAATAATAACCAATAAAAATCTGCAATATATTAAAGCATAAATGGCTACTGAATCTCAATAATAATAATAATACATTGGCAAGCTGGCATTATTTACAGCATACCAGTGACTACCAAACAGCACATTGAGCTTCCAAGTGACCACATTGAACTACATTGTGTGATCTTCATACAGTACATCAAACATTACAGTGACTGCCTGCTATGCTTGCTAACATTTTAACCATATGTTTTTTACCACTTATCTGCATGCAGGGGATCGGTAATAGGTGTACCAGTGATGCGCAGTCACACTCAGTCTATTTTTTGCAAAAAATAACCTGAGAACTGTGCGGAGAGGATTCGCAGGGACAGAGATTTCTTGCAAGCTCTGTTCCTGCATACGATATTTGATACATCCTTGCACATTGAAATTTTGGGTGAATTTATCACATCCCTTCTGCATCTTAAATGTGGATTGTGATAAATATGCTCCAATGTCATTTCCAAAACTGGTGAATTTGTATAATCAGAAACCCATGTCCATTAATCAATCAAGTTCAGATCCAGCCTGTCTGCTAAATGCCCATATTTTCATGCAAGAAATGATGGAATTTCTGTACAGTCCTTTTCCTGCAAGCTTAGTAGCTCCGCAAGCCGCTCAGCAATGACAGGCAGGCTGTAGAGCCTGGCTGCCTGTCTGTCACCAACGTCATTGCCAGGGCCACCCCTTTAGGCCAGGGCCTGTTTCCATTAAATCCAGCTGGCATGGTACTGTTACCTCCTCTGCCCATCAAGCCAGCAACCCACTGGGAAAATTCCTGGTATGCACTACGGCCAATCCGACCCTGTTTCTACACCATGCAAAATTTAGGAGTCCAATTTTAAACCTATAATATCTGCTGTGGAACCCATGTAATACATTCAGGGGATACTTACATTTCGTGGGGAATTTCCATCAAAATTTGTTTAGAAAATGCCCCTTAGTGTTTATGTTTATCTTCTACATTCCTGCCACCAGCCTTTTATTGACCATGTGCTTTGCCTGATCAGATCCCGACCAATGACCTCTTATACATGAAGTAAACACCATGACAGCAGGGTTCCTAACAGAAGAGAATAATTATGTGGCATGTACCTTACACCTCGTTGTGAATCAGAATCCATATGTACAACATGTTAAATTCTAGTACCACATCAGCTGTACACCAGTCTTGTGGTGTGGTACTGACTATAATCCAGTCCATATATAGCAGAAATACTATGCTATTTGTTATGGCTGACCATACCCTACCGCAAGCACTGCGATTGCTGCTGTGTGTAATTCAGCCACGTGACATGTACGCTGACGATGCGTCTTAATTATGCATACCGTTCAGATGTGCAGACACGCCTGCATTCGCACCACACCCCCATTACCATCGACCACCCCCTGTCACCACCCACAAACGGCATGACCTGTCACCCATATTTGCGGAGCGTCTGTGTACAGGGTGTGAATGCTTCCCGATCGCATGGACTAGTTTGCAGTGTGAACGGATTCGGTTCTACTCGGTTCCGTTCGGATTTAAAAACCGAATCTTATTGGCTATCCAAAACTCGTGACAGCTGATACCCAATAAGATTCGGTTTTTTAAATCCGAACGGAACCGAGTAGAACCAAATCCGCTCACCCCAGGTTTGCACACACGCACTGCATCTTGTACGCATGCGCAGATATCAAACATCGGCAGGCTACATGCGAACGCAGCCTAGCGACCGGGTCTGAATCGGGCCCTTAATTCACTGACCTTATTTAGGTAGATACCATCTGGGCCAGTAGCTTTATCAATCTGAATCTTGTACGTCTTCCTGAGCTTCCCATGAAATGTTTGCTGTTTTGGGGTCATTGTGATATAACATATTTCCATCAATTTCTTTTTCTCCTTCACAGATGGCAAAAACAAACGTAGGAGAGGATTCAAAAAGGTAAAGTTTTTCTTCCAAATCTTCTAGTTTTCCAATTAAATATAGTTGTATCCCGAGCGCCGGCATCCCGTAACCACCCTAGTTAAAATAACCAATATCGAGGACCAATCAATTTTAGGATACAACCTAGTTATCTATATAATTCTGGTCTGTCCCGTCTCCTGAATGCGCATGGAGTGGTGGCCAAGGTGCAATGTGAGGGAGATGGGACAGAATTAACATCGCAGGACCCGGCCGGCCACTAGGGTAAGTATGGGAGTAGGGTCTACATCCGGGGGGGACTGTCGGGACTTGAGTCCCGGGCCCATACACTCAGGGGGCCCACCCTACGTCTGCTGCTGTCCGCGTGCCAGCCTGCCACTACCCCTCTGCAGTGAAAGGCCCGGAGGAGTGGTCCCGGCCGCTCTTACCAGTATGCTGCAGGCCTGCAGCCGCCACGCAAGTGCCGACCGCTATCCCCCCAGCTGTGCCCCCCTTGCTGCACAATACAGCGAGTGAGTAAGTGACTCGTTGTGAGTCACTTCTCACCCAGCCGCACCGCCATGCCCACTACCTTATCCCCAATAAAGTTTTTGTGTTTTTTTTACACTGAAGCAATCGCGGTGTGACGTCATGACGTCACACCGCGCCGCTAAATGAGAGGAACTGCGATGAGCGGGTAGTGTGAGGAGCCGGCGTCCGGAGCATAGAGGCTGAGACAGAAGGAACCAGATAGGTAAGTTAAGTGTGTGTGTGTCTGTGTGTCTGTCTGTGTCTCTCTCTCTTTTCTGCCAGACCCTGGCCAGGCCATTTTGATGGATGTGTTGTCCATTTCAGACAATGCATACAGTTGAAGCGACTGAGGGAGAAGGGGAGGGGGCCCTGCCTTTTTTGTCAGTCCCGGGCCCCATCATTTCTGATGGGAGCCCTGTATGGGAGCAGGGGTATGGTGGAGTAGAGCGTGGAGGATCGGGGTGCAGTGTGAAGTGGGGGACGAGCAGCAGTCAAAGCATAAATATAAATAGTTGAATCACATCATATTTTCCCTAATCTCTGTCGCTGACACTCTGCGGTGTAGGAATGGACAGCAGGAGTATTTTTGTTTTACTATGGCATGTAGGAGACTTTATAAATAGATTTTTTGACTAATCTGTTTTTTTAACATTAGTCACATAACTAGCTGCTGATTTTATCAGTATTTTTATGATCTATTACAGTTTCCCTTCCTTATGAGATGTCAGAAAGGAACATTTTCCGACCATTATACAGTAAATGTAATGGTCACTAGTAACACTTTTGACTATCTTAATAAAATAAAATAACTCATGGAAAGCTCAATGGAAATTCCTCAATATCAGAATAACAACATTTTGTTTGAGAAGTTATTTTACACTACTTGTAATGACTACCAGATTAATGGACAAGAATGGTTGATTAAGCAGGATTATAGTGTAATTTTTTTGCATAAAACTGAGGGGGTCATTCAGACCCCGTCGCAAGCGCTGAGCGCTCACAACTGGGTCAATGTTTCCCCACTGGGCATGCGCACGTTGGAGCCGGCTCCGATTTGCGCATGAGCGAGACCCGGCTAGCGACGGGCGCTCTGTTGCTATGGGTGTCGCACCAAAGGGGGTGAGCTGTCTATGGTGAGTGACAGCTCGCCCCATTTGGGAGGCGGGCAGGGGGCGCGGCCGGCCAAACGGAGGCGTTTCTGACGGAACGCTTGCCGTTTGGAGGCGGCCCCACTGACATCAGCGCAGGAAGTTCCCTGGGGCTTGCGGTTGATGAGACCCAACCTTAGGGTCTCGTCGCAAGCCCCGATGGTCGCGATGATCTTGGCCATCGCGACCATCACCCTGGTCGATCGCAAGAGCTGTGGGTGGTAACCCACAGCCTAGCGATCGACCAGGAGGCGGCACTTAAAAACGTAAGCGGCCGCCCTCATTCAGAGCGATCGCTTGCAGCAAGCGATTGACTCTGAATGAGGTCCTGAGAGAATAAGAACAAATAATTATTATTTATAAAACACCATAAGATTATGCAGTCAAATCCCTGTAGCGTTAGAGCTTAATTCTCTACCACACCAACACGCACAAATATTCTAGGATCTATTATTGTCAGCTGCTACTTAACATAGTAGTATGTTGTTGTTTTTTTTGTGTTTGAACCCGTGAGTCCCCTGCCCTATGAGGTACCAATTCATGCCACTGTGTCACTGCACTAGAAATAGGAATCTTTTTTAGGAAAGTTATCAAAAATATTTTTGGTTTGTATTATTCTTACCATACAGTAGCTACTGTCACACAATAAGTCAACCTCAGAAATATACTCGGTGAGTTCTAAAGTGCAACATAACCAAGTGGGATACTCAAGCTCTGACGTCGTTATGAAGACAAAAATGATTAGACAACATTTGTGTCATGATACTGGAGTCAGGTGAAATACAAGTAGTTACTCTTTACTTTGATTTCTAAAGTAAGTCAGTAAGGGGCATATTCAATTACTGTAGGTGCGAGAATAGCAAAAACCCCGCACCTGCGGGATTTTTCCTGCAGGTGTGGGAATTTTGCTATACAATTAGGTGTGGGAATTTTGCTATACAATTAGGTGCAGGGTTTTTGTTATACACTTAGATGTGGGAATTTTGCTATACAATTAGGTGCAGGGTTTTTGTTATACACTTAGATGTGGGAATTTTGCTGTACAATTAGGTGCAGGGTTTTTGCTATACACTTAGATGTGGGAATTTTGCTATACAATTAGGTGCAGGGTTTTTGCTATACACTTAGATGTGGGAATTTTGCTGTACAATTAGGTGCAGGGTTTTTGCTATACACTTAGATGTGGGAATTTTGCTATACAATTAGGTGCAGGGTTTTTGCTATACACTTAGATGTGGGAATTTTGCTATACAATTAGGTGCAGGGTTTTTGCTGTACAATTAGATGTGGGAATTTTGCTATACACTTAGATGTGGGAATTTTGCTATACAATTAGGTGCAGGGTTTTTGCTATACACTTAGATGTGGGAATTTTGCTGTACAATTAGGTGCAGGGTTTTTGCTATACACTTAGATGTGGGAATTTTGCTATACAATTAGGTGCAGGGTTTTTGTTATACACTTAGATGTGGGAATTTTGCTGTACAATTAGGTGCAGGGTTTTTGCTATACACTTAGATGTGGGAATTTTGCTATACAATTAGGTGCAGGGTTTTTGCTATACACTTAGATGTGGGAATTTTGCTATACAATTAGGTGCAGGGTTTTTGCTATACACTTAGATGTGGGAATTTTGCTGTACAATTAGGTGCAGGGTTTTTGCTATACACTTAGATGTGGGAATTTTGCTGTACAATTAGGTGCAGGGTTTTTGCTATACACTTAGATGTGGGAATTTTGCTATACAATTAGGTGCAGGGTTTTTGCTATACACTTAGATGTGGGAATTTTGCTATACAATTAGGTGCAGGGTTTTTGCTATACAATTAGATGTGGGAATTTTGCTATACACTTAGATATCGGAATTTTGCTATACAATTAGGTGCAGGGTTTTTGCTATACAATTAGATGTGGGAATTTTGCTATACAATTAGGTGCAGGGTTTTTGCTATACAATTAGATGTGGGGTTTTTTATTTTTTGAGCACCGGGGGTTTTTTTTTGCTAACAAAAGCTTGGTCACAATTGTATATGCCCCTAAGAGGTATATTATTGTCTACATCTTATAACTATTCCTTGTGCCTACTTAATTAATAAATACTGTATATTTATGAACTGAATGTGGTTATACTTATGTTACCTGTCCAATATACAGTACTGTCTGTTTCATTCCCCTGTGAAAGCAGACTACTTTAAAGGGCCTTGGAAAGTTGGATGTAAATGTAAGTTTTATTTTTATGTGTCCAAGTCAATTTGAGATACATACATATAGTTTGTCCTGACGATTTGGATGCATTTACTACTTACCACTCCCTGTGCCAAGGGGGCCGGAACAGGAGTTGAAGGGTACAATAAGAGTGTGGCAATGAGATATGAACGTTAAGATGGCTACAAACTAGATTCGACCCCGAGTGCACATTGTGCGTTGTTGATGATGATGGCTGTTGGCCACATATGATTTGCTGCATATGTCTAAATCAGCATATCAGGGATAATAATGTGCATTGATTGTGTAGAGGAAGGTTGTCAAACTTTCAGAAGATTGCGTCAGCATATCATTGTATAATACTCTATATAAGATGCCTAGGCATAGCTCGACCCACTGTTTTTCCTTCCATCATTATTAGTATTGGGACTTGTACCCACCCCATGCTGAGTACAAAAGATCCATCTGAAACAGGCACCCCATCTCCATCCACACGCTACCAAAAAGTATGGAAGTCTGCATAGATCAATTCCTTGTGATCAAATGGTAGTCACCCAGTTACTAGAAACGCTCATTTCATGAAGGAGAGATTCATTAAAGAACAGATCCAGGGGCAGAACTATGGGAGACAATGGAGGCGCCTGCCGCCGGGCTCCAGCTCAGAAGGGGCACCTCCTCCATTGTCCACAACATATTCACCCCACTTAGGGCTGTAACTATGTACCTGGAGTGTATCCTCACGGCCGCCCAATACATGGCACCTCTTCTCAGCAACTGAGAAGCCACCATACACTAATGGACAGCTCCATGTCAGACCATCAACTGCTGCCTTCGTCTATCTATAGACTGTCTACATGCGAATTGCTGTATTACAGTGTCAGCAGCTGTGACGGGGGGCACCAAATTATAACTTGCCTCCGGGCGTCTGGGATGAACTTACGCCACTGAACATATCAGTACGTCTGGACTTTAAAGGGGTAAATTTACTAAAGTGAGAGTTTTTAGAAGTGGAGATGTTGCCCATGGCAACCAATCAGATTCTAGCTATTATCGTCTAGAGGGTGCTAGTAAAATGTTAAGTAGAATCTGATTGGTTGCTATGGGCAACATCTCCACTTCTAAAAACTCTCTCCGTTTGTGCGTGTATGCATGGTACGGTGCATGCGAAGTCTGCTATGGCATTTTATGGTCCAACATCTGACTCAGAATCAGGCCCACTGTAATCATTGATATCATTACAAGTGGGTGGGATGCACCAATGTCAGAAATGCAGTAAAACCCTTGAAAATGCTGTTTGACCGCATTTCTCATATGCACCAAGCCCTTGAACGCAATACATTCCAGGGCATGGATGCGATTGGTAATGCCATTTATTTGCAGCACCCCTCATTGAGTGCGCGTCCTCCTGCACTTGCACAGAAGGACGTCAGAGGGACCGCTGGGTCATAGACCCAGAAGTCCCTTACTCATAAAAGGACAGCTGTCACCGCGAGAGCTGTCCTTTGCGTTTTTCTTCATGCATACCGGCGCAATTAATGCCGGCATGTATGCGATGAGTGGCAGGATGTATCACAAGCACATTGAGATGCGTCATGCATCCCACTCCTTTTATTCAAGTTAACCGTCACTGTAATTTTGCTCATCATTAGTGCATGTTCACTACTTTTGAGTAGGCTGTTCAGTACTTTATAAAATAACTACATAGTTTCTTTTGTTATTACAGTACTTATATATTTAGGTTCAGATTCAATAAGCTGGGAGCTGCTGTCGGAATTGCTTCCAGCGTCTTTCTGGGATGTTTATCTGCTTTCTGCTGGCAGCATATGGATGTATGAGCAGAAATCAGCTACTATAATTGGCGGATATAAGCAACAGCTCATAGCTAATTGAATATGGCTTAATATTTCAAAATACTACACGTTCCATGAAATAATCAATTTATGTAAGGTATGACTTGAGCAAATTACACAGGGCCTGTTTCAGTGGAAACTGTGGGGTCTATTTACTAAGCAGTGTTAGGAGACAGAGTGAAAAGTGATAAGAAAGTGATAAGGTCCCAGCCAATCAGCTCCCAACTGTAATTTTTCAAACACAGCCTGTGAGATGACAGTTGGGAGCTGATTGGCTGGCACCTTATCACTTTCTTATCACTTTTTACTCTGTCTCCTAACACTGCTTAGTAAATAGACCCCTGTATCTTTTGCTACAGCACGTTTACAGTATGTCTTTATGCAAATGCCACAGCTGATGGGATTCATATAGAGAAGCCTACCGGCTGTGGCGCTAATGCGCCGATGTGTGTATTGAGACACACCATCGGCTGCATCATCAAAAGAGTGAATCCCGGTAGTAACATTGTTATTGCCAGCAAGATGGATTTGAGTGGCAAAGCCTTCTACATTGAGAAGCCTGTTTCACAAGAATTACATGTGTCTCATGATGGTGATATTGTTGGATGAGGAGTGCTCTGTGCTGCCTCAGATGCATATGGCAGCAGAGCCTGTGGTATCTAGGATCTGCTGCAGCTCAGCAGGAGGTCTGACCTTTGACATGCGCTACTGCACTTACATGCCCTGTTGGCGCATATTTCCTCCTCAGCATTCAAGCAGACTGGATATGGACTGGATGTGCACTCTGTGACTCCCATCCATAAGAGCAATATAGAGCCCAACCGAGTACTGCAAGTACCCTATACCACCACTGCTATTACTAAGTGGCATAGTGCCACTAAACACCAGGGCATCCTACTGCCCAGTACACTACAAAGCTCAGAAATACCCTTATGCTCCAGGCTGCTCCAGCATTGTTATTGTATATGCCACCTTGTTGTTCTACCTGGTTGAATAAACCTAAAGCTGCGTACACACTAAACGATATCCTCACTGAGCGATATCGCTTAGTGTTTTCCCGGCAGTGGTGTGCTCAATGTCATTAATGACATCATTCAGTGCCGGCACCCTCCCTCATCCCCGACCTGCACAGCCTGATGATATCGGCAGGTTTGGGCGATGAACAATGTCATCAACGACCAGCAGGAGCGCACATCGCTGGTCGTTGACGGCATATACACTGGCCGATATTGTGAACGATTGAACTATAACGATATCGTTATCGCTCAATCATTCATAATATTGGCTAGTGTGTACGTGGCTTTTGACTTGGTTAAGATGTACAATGTGTGGCCTAACCACCACAAGCACCACTGCTGCACAACTCACTCATCCCGTACACCCTGGGTCCAATGTACTGTGTACTCCCACTGTATTGTGGTTATATACATATATTTACAACATACCATCGATCAAGTTATGGACCCCGGTGTCCTTCCCTGGTCACTCTGCCAATAGGTCACATGCCTAGGTGTTCTCAGCAATTCTCTGCTAATAGATGTCAGACCTAGGGCCGTATTTAATTAGAAGCAAAAAGCCGTGTTCCGTGGAAAAGTATCGCGGATCGGGGCTTTACGGGTGATCGGAACTTATCTCCTTATTCAATTCCAGACAGTTTTCGCCTACGCGGAAAGTCAATACAATGTAATAGGCGAAAAAGATTTGCCTCTGAATAGCAGGTGAAATTAAGTGCAACATTTATATTTTGGGGTGCCAAGGTGGAGAAACCACTCATAACCCTTGGGACAGCCCCCCAAAGGACAACTGTGTCAAAAAACCCCGGGGAAAAACTTGAGAACACCCCAAAAAAGTACTTTCATTTTGGGGGGTGAAAAAGTAAAAAGTGGGGGGACAAGCATAAAAAATAGTGAAATAGACTTCTTGGGGTGCTGTAAGGAGGGCCAAGTGTTTTTGGGATTGCAGGTGCATGGTATAAGGGTGGTTTTTCATGTTTTTTTAAAAGTTCATTTTACACACATAAAAATATGCTAGCACCCATTTTCAAGTAACCCAAATAAATACCACTTAATGCCATTCTTCACCTCTTGTGATAAGAAACTATTGAAACAACTTAAATACCCCCAAAAAGTTTTATTAGGGCTATTCAGACACATCTACATTGATCACCAATGTTAGTGCATCTTTTCGGGGGTTTAAGCAGATTTCCCCTATTCTGACAACACTTTCCGCCTGTTCTGACTTCGCGGCTTGCCGTTTTCGCGTGGTTTGGAATTGAATATGGGGACGTGCACGATAAGTTTCCGCCTCCAAAACACGATTTGTCGGCGGAAAGTGGGCAGTCGAAACATTTACGCGGACGCGAAACTAATTGAATACAGCCCCTAAAGCATTAAAAGAAATACTTTTCTCCTGAAATTAAACATATGTTTTTATTTATATTGTTTAAAACCATTTCATTTTTTTAATAAGCAATTTTTTATCAATGTATATATAACTATTGAGAGAATAGATATTACTAATAATGTCTGAACTCTGCACTTTGCCTGTAATATATTGTGGTGAGATGGGTGGTCTCTCACCTGAATTGCCCACATTCTGGTGGAATCAGCTCCCTCCAAAAACAAGAAAATAAACGTTCTGCACTTGCAATGGAAGTTTGGAATTCCGGGTTTTCTGGGCTGCATAGTTCAAACTGGAAAACCAGAATTCTGGGTTTTCAAGGTCGCCCAGAGCCAGCAGAAAGCCAACAGCCCAGGAAGGGTTTAAAAGTCTCACATAACTGTTGCTCATTGCTCCTGATGCCGGACAAATTATCCAGGCGATAGGCCGGGGGTGGTGATTAGCATTAGGGTGCCTGGACCTGGAGGGTCCACAGATTTTGTAACTGCTGACTATTAAGCAACTGTTAAGAGTGCTGGGACATTTACTTTTATGTTTGTTTGCTTAATTTTCTGTTATGTGCCTGTGTGTATCCAGGCCTATGCTCACGTATGCTAAGTTGCAGTGTTTGCTGCTATTAAAAGCCACTGCTTTGCCAAGTACCACCTGACTGTCTGGAGTCCTCATTTCTATACCATGTGTTACAATATATATATATATATAATTTTCAACACTCAATAAACAGATGTATACCATTAGCACCTTTAAACAACCCCAAGGATGAGTTTAAAATATACAGATAAAACGTAATCTATATTGCAAAATATATATTTTTATTAATATTTCTTATTAAAGTTAACATTTGTTTGTTCTTCTGCCAAAATAAATAATTTAAATAACTTTTTCATATAAATATTCAATAAAAAATAAATTATTACTTTATAACAAAAAAGTTTTACACATTCTTTGAAACATGTCCAAGTCCAAAAAAGTACAAAATATTGAGTTTTCATTTACAAATTATTAATGACATAAAACATGTTCACATATTTAAATGTTTAGCTAAAACTTGCTAAATATTTATTTATTAAGTAATATCAGTAAATTTTCTAACTTCTTGTTTTGTCAAGGGTCCTCTGGATGAAGGTTTTAATTTCAAGCAGTGCTTCGGCCAGTTTATATTTTCCGCCTGAATTTACAGTGCAATTTTTCTAAAAAGTAAAAAGAAACAGAAAGAAGATAATTAATGAAGATAACAAAAACTGGATTAACTACTAATTGTAAAATAGAAAAGAAAGTTGTGTTCTGTATACTTGTAATGTTATAGAGCAGTGTTGTCCAACTTTAGGTTATATATATATATATACACACATACAGTATATATAAAATAGATCAACGAGATTTTATTGACGTCAGGTCTTTGTAGGTCCACCATGTGCAGTGTTACTGCAGACACCCTTCTTGGCAAACTGTCCACAAGTTCCTGGACAACAGCAGGCGGTATGTTTTGCCATTTCGCCTTAAGTACAGTGACCAACTGTGACAATGAAGAAGGTGGAGTCTGCCTAGAATGCACTCATCGCTCCAATTCATCCCAGAGGTTCTCAATGTGGTTAAGCTTTGGACTCTGAGCTGGCCAGTCCATCCGGGTTACCACATTTTCTGTATACCAGTCCAGCGTCACCCTGGAAACATGACAGATGGCAATGTGGTCCTGATAAAAACAATCATTGTTTCCGTAGAACTGCCACAATGTAGGGAGCACAGAGTTATCGAGAACATCTATATATTTTACAGAGTTAACGTGACCATGCATTGTGTCTGCTGCAGGAGCAGACCATTCCGTTAGCGCGTGGGGGTCCAATCACTTCTGTCTATATAATATATATATAGTGTGTATAATATATATATATATATATATATATATATATGGTATACAATCGGGAAGCCGGCTGCCTTAATACCGGCAGCCGGCTTCCCGACTGTCAACAGTTAGCTCCCTGAAGAAAATCATATTGATTGAAACGTTGAAGTAAAGGAATCAACTCGATTACAGGTTCATTGTTTGGAGTGCCGCTGCCACTGTACATTATCTTGTTTTCTGTTACTGGCGGAGGGCACCTGAAATTATTATTAGAGGAGGAGTGCCAAGCTTTCTGCCATATATATATATATATATATATAATTATATATATATATTAGGGATGTGCAGGCTCGGATAGATTCGAGTTTGCACGTGGAGTTCGGATTTTTCCCTCCAAAAAGACGGAACTCAGAACGAGGCAAAACGTCATCTTACATGGACGAACATCATCATTCCTGGACTTGAGTTCCGTTTTTTTGGAGGGAAAAATCCGAACTCCACGTGCAAACTCGAACCTATCCGAGCCTGCACATCCCTAATATATATATATATATATATATATATATATATATATATATATATACAGTCAGGTCCATAAATATTGGGACATTGACAGAATTTTCAGATTTTGGCCCCTATTCACCACCACAATGGTTTTGAAATGAAATAAACAAGATGTGCTTTAACTGCAGACTTTCAGATTTAATTTGAGGGCAATTACATCCAAATCAGGTGAACGGTGTAGGAATTACAACAGTAAATATGGTATACAATCGGGAAGCCGGCTGCCTTAATACCGGCAGCCGGCTTCCAGACTGTCATATCCCGGCGAGGGTGAAATGCCGGGCGTCTAGATGTAGACGCCTGACATTTCCCCGACGCCGGGAGACAGGCGGCCCGGCATCCCGATCAAAGGGTTGCCGGGCGCCGCGAGCGTACAGCCATGCGGGGGGGGGTTAGGTTTAGGGCACTCGGGGGGGACTTACGGTTAGGCACCCCCCTGGGAGGGTTACGGTTAGGCTAGGGGGAGGGAGGGTTAGGGTTAGGCACCCCCAGGGGAGACTCAGGGTTAGGCACCCCCCCGGGGGACTTAGGTTTGGGTAGCGGGGAAGGGGGGGTTAGGGTTAGGCACTTAGAGGGGGGTTAGGGTTAGGCACTTGGGGGGGAGGTTAGGGTTAGGCACCCCTAAGGAGGGTTAGGGGGTTAGGTTAGTCAGTACTTACCTATCGACGACCGGGATTTCCAGCGCTGTCGGGCTTCTGCTACCGGGAACTCTGCTTTGGTCGGCCAGGCGCTGCTGGGAATCGAACCATGGGGCCGGCGGTATTTCATACCGATACTATATATTATATGTATATATATGTAAAAATATACATACAATATTTCTCCAGCGAATATGGGTGAAAAATAATTTCCCTGATTATTTGACAAAATATTACAAACCCATCAGATGTTGCCAAGAGCACCAATTGACATTGGGGTATATAAAGAATATCCAAGGCACATATACCATTACAGTAGGTTCAAAGTGAGTGCATGTGATATCCAGGAATAGAGACCAAACAATATATGTCGTTCAGGGTACACTACTGTCTCATTTTCTTTTTTTGGTGTTCTTCATATATATACTAGGTGTTTTGGAAACTCTCACCATGACAAATTGAATTGGTTATATAACATCACTTTTTCACAATGTGGTTCTGTTCATGTTAATTCTTTCCTAGCACAGACCTAGTGCATATTAAATATCAACTGAGGATTGTTTTTGCACAATGTGGGATGGATGTGCATGCATGTAATCTGTACTCCTCTGGGTAAACAATGTAACACCAGGCTAAGGAACCATGGGAAACTGTATCAAGACTTTTAAACAGTGGAGAAGTGGACCAGTCGAGTAATTGTCCAACCATCAGCTTCTAGCTAGCATTTATCGAGTGTATTCTATACAATGATAGATAGAAGCTCATTGGTTGCTACAAGCAACTTCTCCACTCTTTAGAATGTTTGATACATCTCTACTAATGAATGAAAGGTTCCCCATCAGCACCATGACATCTTACGGGCCATATACAGTATAATGTGAATGTAGACCAAACTATTCAGACTAGCTGGAAAGAGTCTTGTGCATCCAAACAGCACATGACATCCAAAGAGTGTCTATCAGGCAGCCAGTGAGAGCGGTGAGGTGTGCAGGGCCTGATGCTAGCTTTTGTTGAGCAGTTACTAGACAGACATTTAATAGGATTGTATCATGCATATGGGCTATATAGCTACATATAATGTTGCAGTTTTCTTTAAGCTAAATTAAATATATGACCTTTATCTAAGAAAACTGTTATCCCTTTCACATTATATATATATTTTTTTATTATTATATATTATTATATACAGGTTGAGTCTCCCATAGCCAAATATTCCGAAATACGGAATATTCAGTAATAAAGAATATTTTTAGCATGACTGAGAAAGTGAAACCTTTGCTTTCTGATGGTTCAATGTACACAGACTTTGTTTAAAGTACAAATTATTAAAATACAGTATAAAATAACCTTCAGGCTGTGTGTATAAGGTATATATGAAACATAAATTAATTTCATGTATGTACACAAACTTTTTTTGTTGTGCAAAATTATAAAAAAATATTGTATAAAATGACCTGCAGGCTGTGTGTATAAGGTGTACAGTATATAGAACATAAATGCATTCTGTGTTTAGATTTGGGTTCCATTCCCAAGACATTTCATTATGGTATGTTAATATTCCAAAATACGGAATATTCCGATATCCAAAATACCCCTGGTCCCAAGCATTTTGGATATGGGAGACTCAACCTGCATTGTACAACTTATATAACTATATAATGTATAATATATATATATATATATATATATATATATATACACACACACACACATATATATATATATATATATATATATATATGTATATATATATATAGTCCCAGCATATTTCATTGCAGTTAATGTTTGTTTGCTTAAATAAGCGATAGCTGCTTCACATTCTGTTTGGCCAACATAAAGTAAAATATCTATCAAAATTCCAACTGGACATTGGTTTCAGCGGTTATACTGGGGTGGTTCTGCTGCTTGGTGACACAGCCACACCCAATTGGCTACACTCACAATCTTTTTTTTTTAGGGGAGGGGGTGAATTTGCAAAAAAAACAAAAAACAGTAATAATCCTTACTCCTCACAATTCAGGATGATTGGCAGGTATACTGTATTATGTTTTGGCCTTACACTGTAACAGCAACTATGTTGATGTTAACTTCAGAATTCTACATAGTAAACTATACAAGGGACAAACACTTTCAATTCCTGTTTTGTTATGTGGTGAATAGTCACTGCTAAAATATGCTTACCACAGTATGATGTGTAGTTGGAATATAGTGACAGTGCATCCGGAAAGTATTCACAGTGCTTCACTTTTTCCACATTTTATGTTACAGACTTATTCCAAAATGAAATAAATTCATTTTTGTCCTCAAAATTCTACACACAATACCCCATAATGACAAAGTGTAAAAAGGTTTTTTGAGATTTTTGCAAATTTAATAAAAAGAAAACTAAAAAATCACATGTACATAAGTATTCACAGCCTTTGCTCAATACTTTGTTGATGCACCTGTGGCAACAATTACAGCCTCAAGTCTTTTTGAATATGATGCCACAAGCTTGGCACACCTATCTTTGGGCAATTTCGCCTATTTCTCTTTGCAGCACTTCTCAAGCTCCATAAGATTCAATGGGAAGCGTCGTTGCACAGCCATTTTCAGATCTCTCCAGAGATGTTCAATCAGATTCAAGTTTGGGCTCTGGCTGGGCCACTGAAGTCACTCCTTTGATATCTTGGCTGTGTGCTCAGGGGCGCCGAGAGGGGGGGGTACAAGTTACCCGGGCCTGGGCTTGCTTGAGGGGCCCGGCACCGCCCACCCTCCCTTCTATGTGCTGGGCTGCAGTGGGAGACTGCTCCAAGCTAGCTACTAAGCAGCTGCTAGAGCAGTCTCCCATGCCTATGGGGGAGTGATCACGCTGATTGCGCTGTGTGCCGGGCTAAGGGGCTCATAGCGGCCCTTTTTTTTCAGACGTGACCATGCCTCCCATGATTAGGCCATGCCCACTGTCACCCGGGCTGGCGCGGCTCTTGGCAGCCCTGTGTGTGCTTAGTGTTGTTGTCCTGCTGAAAAATGAATCATCGCCGCAGTCTGAGGGCAAGAGCGCTCTGGAGCAGGTTTTCATCCAGGATGTCTCTTTACATTGCTGCATTCATCTTTCCCTCTATCCTGATTCCTGACTAGTCTCCCAGTTCCTGCCGCTGAAAAACAGCCCCACAGCATGATGCTGCCACCACCATGCTTCACTGTAGGGATGGTATTGGCCTGGTGATGAGCGGTGCCTGGTTTCCTCCAAACATAATGCCTGGCATTCGCACCAAAGAGTTCAGTCTTTGTCTCATCAGACCAGAGAATTTTGTTACTCATGGTCTGAGAGTCCTTCAGGTGCATTTTGACAAACTCCAGACGGGCTGCCATGTGCTTTTTACTAAAGAGTGGCTTCCTTCTGGCCACTCTAATATACAGGCCTGATTGGTGGATTGCTGCAGAGATGGTTGCCCTTCTGGAAGATTCTCCTCTCTCCACAGAGGCATGCTGCACCTCCGACAGAGTGACCATCGGGTTCTTGGTCACCTCCCTGACTAGGGCCCTTCTTCCCCGATCGCTCAGTTTAGATGGATGCCCAACTCTAGGAAGAGACCTGGTGGTTCCGAACTTCTTTCATTTACGGATGATGGAGGCCACTGTGCTCATTGGAACTTTCAAAGCAGCAGATATTTTTCTGTACCCTTCCCCAGATTTGTGCCTCGAGACAATCCTGTCTCAGAGGTCTACAGACAATTCCTTGGACTTCATGCTTGGTTTGTGCTCTGACACGCACTGTCAAGTGTGGGACCTTATATAGACAGGTATATGCCAAATCATGTCCAATCAACTGAATTTACCACAGATGAACTCCAATTAAGCTGTAGGAACATCTCAAGGATAATTAGTGGAAACGGGATGCACCTGAGCTCAATTTTGAGCTTCATAGCAAAGGCTGTGAATACTTATGTACATGTGATTTCTTAGTTTTATTAATAAAATTTGCAAAACTCTCAAAAAAACTTTTTACACGTCATTATGGGGTATTGTGTGTAGAATTTTGAAGTCACAAATGAATTTATTCCATTTTGGAATAAGGCTGTAACATAACAAAATGTGGAAAAAGTGAAGCGCTGTGAATACTTTCCGGATGCACTGTATATATACATATATATATATATATATGACAGAGTAGCAGAGTAGATAATTTTTAGAGGCTCATTCTTTGCATAGAAATAATGATACTTACTTTTTTTGAGAAACTCCAGAGGGAATTCTTTAGTTTTATAAAATGACACTTTTCACATTTTTCAGGTACATTCACGGAATTTTCTACTGTACAAGGCATTTCTTCAGTTGACACATGCTGTATAACAATGAAATTTATGAATATTTAGTATTTGTTTGTGCTTATTTCAGAAATGTTTGTTCATATGAGAAGTATCCATGAGCATTAGTACACGACACAAGGGATAAACAATTTTATCTCCAGTTTTGTTATGTGTTGATAATTCACTTTGATAAAATATAATTACCATAGTGTAATGCACATTCAGTACACATTGACAAAGGAATAAAAGAAAAACAGTACATATGTCACAGTAAAATATATACATTTTAAAGAAATAATTTGCACCTACTCTTTTTGAGAAATGCATGGGGTCCTTCGGACTTTCAAATATTTTCAGGGATTCTAGTACTCTGCAAGACATTTCTTTCAGCGACAACTGTGGAAAAATCTGTAAATATTTGCAGAATATTAGCAGTAATATAACATGACATTATAGTAGGTAGACATATTACTCAAAACCACTAAAAATGCTATATTTAGTGAGTAGATAAGTGGCTTTTGCGGTATTTATCAAATCTTGGAGAGAGATAAAATTGTGATAGATAAAGTACCAACCAATCAGCTTCTAACTTACAGTTTATAGATTGGGCCTGATTCAGATCCGCTTGCAAGCATGCGCGAGCCCCGTAGCGAGTGAGACCTTCACCCTCTCCGGGGCTCGCAGCAAAACGGGTTTTTTAGGCGGGTAGGGGGGGTGGATGAACAAACGGAGGCATTCCCGAAGGAACGCCTGTCATTTGTGGTCATCCCTACTGACATAACTCGCGATGTCAGTAGTGGACTTCCAGCTCTATTAGAGCTGGGTCCACTTGGAGACGCTACCTTAGGGTCTGCTCGCAATGCCGAAGGACGTGATAATCGCGACCATCTCCTGCCCGCTAGCACTAGCTGTGGGTGGGCACCCACAGCTTAGCGAGCGGACAGGAAAAAAAAAAAACTCCCCGCCCTGATTCAGAGCGTGCACTCACAAATAGTGAGCGGTTTTGAATCAGGCCCTGTGTTTGAAATAGGACACTTATGAGCTGATTGGTTAATACTTTATCTCTCACAATTCTATCTCTCTCCGAGCTTTGATAAATATATATACTTGTGAGTCAGGTGGAAATACTGGATTCCAAGCCACTAACATTAACAACCAACAAAAACCTTTTTAAAGGGCATTAGTAAAATAAATACAGTTGTCAGCAACTCTTATTATTATATTATACTCAATATTATATAATACTAGTTAATTGTTATGGTAAAAAGCTATAACAAGAGAATTGATGTTGCTACACACTGATAACAATATTTATATAAAAAGTAGAAACATACTTCATTATGTACTAAGAAAACAGTTGTAGGTAAAATCAACCCAAAAATTTAAAATTTTGTTTTTAGTAGAGTTAATTGAAATAAACAACATAAAAAAATATAAAATAACATAAAGAAACCAGCCAACCCGAGCACAGGCTATTACAGTCATAAGAGCATCCACTATCATAGAGAATTGGGAGAATAGAGGTAAATAGAGTTTTCTTACCTGATTTATTTTTACTAAACTCTACAAAAACTAATTATTTAGTTCTGGTATATTTAGCATTTAACACTAATGGATTTCAACTAGAAATCCTCAAGGGCATAAAAATGTATGTTATTTGGTATCTGGTTGATCCATCTAGTGAGGGGAGCTGCAAGTTCACCAGCATTCTTGTGTGGAGCCGAGGCAACCATGCAGGTTTTCCCTTTGGCTAAAACTTAGCTCTGGTTTTCTTGGTGCACTTATACCACTAGCTCTGGGAATGTTGTTAGAGCCCATGTGGAGCTCTAACAACTTCTAAGTAACTTCTAAGTAAAGACTTCTAAAGCATACACACAGAACATATGAGAATGTTACACTTGTTCTGTTTGTGATGTATTAGAGTAGAATTGCCTGGTACCATTTGGCTACATACCCCCTAGACAATAAACAAAGCTAACAAGCCAGGAAAGGATGGATGTAACAGAACACTAAAGCTTACCAATTGTGGAATAGTAATTGCCAGACCAGCTTTATAATTCAAATGATCGATAAAAAAGTAATCCTATCAGTTCTATGGATATGTCCTATACACAGGGTGTCTGAACAAAGACACACATATAATATTGTTCTATTGCCCAATTAAAATATATTTGAGGATACATTTCAAACTTCTCTAATTAATAAAATGTATTTAACTTAATAACATATTACTTAAACTGTTTTCATTTTTCCTGCTTTGAAGCTTTCTTACCTTTTCCATAGCATTGTTATATATAACCGGTATTGAAGTATCACAGTGTTTGACCTAAAAGCGAAATAAAGCAATATAATATTATTTATTGCAGGAAAATAAAATACATTCAGAAATATTCAATTTTGTGTGTATAAGGTGGTATATTTTAAGAACTTTTATTGCTGTGGTGCAAATTAATTTGCTATAAATGCGGTATCGTTATTATTGTTAAAATGTAACTTTTAGTATGAGAGCCAAGATGCTTACCGATTTATTAATTATATCCAACTCATGTATAATCTCCTTCAATGCTTGTGTTTCATTAGCTGTCACTTTTGCAGAAATGGAATATGACAAGGTTAGCATGAAGCAAATAATATTAAATAAAGTAATCATTGTCCTCTTTTAGTATAATAGTAGATATTCTGTGTGTTTTGGGATCTATTGTAGATTTAAACTGTCCTAAGTAAAGACTCATCTTGGTCTCAGTTTTATAGGCAAGTTACAAACCTCAAAGGGAAATGACACTACTGGAGATTCTGCTGAGAGTTCAGTGTTACTAATCTGATAACAAGATCTGATAACAAAATCCCAATAAGTGTAAAAAAAAAAACTTGAAATTTAAGTTGCTCATGGAAAGGACATGATCAATGTGTGGGGGCAATGGAAATAAAGCATCAACATTATGTGGAATACATCTATTTTTTATTTTTCAATTTTGACACTGGATGTCATTTTATGATTTTAAGACTGTTCTGTTTCTGCACTAAATTCTCTATACTTATGTACAGTATGGTTATTATACATCTTACTTAGGACCTCATTCAGAGATGAACGTTATTGTACAGTTGCATATAAACAGCTGTGCAATACCGTCCAACTAATATTCTAATTCAGTAGGAGGCGCCTGTAGGAAAAATACACCCCTGTCAACATCTGCGGTCCGAGTGCTGTGTTTAAAGATGCAGCACTGGATTACCAATGGTTGCGATGGGCGCAGTAATCGCTCATCTGAGAAAGATGAAGCTTACTCAGAATAGACAACATACTTGCTCAGCCGGGGTCAGGAAGTCTGATTAGGAATATAGTTTAACAGACATTATAGCATCAGTATCCATCAAACCCCAAAAAACATTATAGGTACCACATGAAGGTCAGCATATTGCTATAGGTCGATGTTTCGGTCCCCACAATAGGCTTGAACCGGGTATTTGTAAATACAAGTGATACAGAATTACACGCATTTCAAGCACATCTCCACTTATGGGTGCAAAGGTGTAACTGTGCTGTAATAGGCAATCTCATGTAGATGAAGCTCAGTGAGGGCATGCTGACCGCTGCAGCCACAGAGTTGGTTGTAAGTGTAAAAATATGTCTGTTACCATGCGCATCTTTTGTATAGGCACAATGTAGATGATTCGTAGGAAACCAAACATATGGATAAAGGTCATTGTACCACAGGATGTAGACAGCTGTGCATGGGGAAGAATATTCAAGTGTTTCCCATACATCTAAAGTGGGAGCATATATGCCCAAATCCGCTTAACCCAGAGGGAGAAACTGGACATCTCTTACAAACAATACTACCTAAAATCTACATGCAAACTTGAGCGCTGGCACTTGTCACACACCAAGGGGCCTATTTATCAACATTATTTTTACTAAAATATTATGAAAACAGGTGTTTTCACACCCGTTTCACAATATTTAAGTTTCACACAGATGTACTAAAGGGCAGTTAGAGGTGAAATCACACATTTCTCCTCCGAGTACTAATTATCATTTTTTTTTTAGTAAGCAGATCACATTTCCCGTAATTGTAATGGGAAATTTTATCTGGCCAGAGTAACTAAAGATTAATTGTGAAAAAATACCTGGGGAAGTCTTGTGATAATAACGCCACCTGGAGATGGTGTTATCCAGGCTTTCCCCCGGTTCCGAGATCCTGCTCTGCTCTAACAGGCAGAGCAGAGCTGGGAGCCGGGCCCAGTGATCACTGCAAAAAAAAAAAAAAAAACCTTTAAAAAACCCACTTACCTGCATCTAGGGACCTGTGATCGGTGCTTCTGTGATGTCCTCTGGGGCTCCGGGTAGCTGGTCTCCCAGCTCCAGCACTGTGATCCTGGTCAGCTGCTGCATAAAACAGCTGAACAGGGTCACAGTGCAAGAGCCGGGAGACCAGCTGACCGGAGTCCCAGATGACATCACCGGAGCACCGATCACCAAAGGTAAGTAAAAGTGAGGATGAGGGGGTCACGTTCGCGGGGGTATTGTGAGATGGTTGGCACATATGCAGGCACCTTCTTACTGTATTTTTTGCAAAAAATTGAGTGAGAAGATTGCGGATGGGATTCGTAGGGACCAGTGGCGTAACTAGGGTATTTGGAGCCCAGGGCAAATTTGAAAAGGGAGCCCCCCCTCCCCCAACATCCCAATATGGGCGTGGTCACTTAAAAATGGGGCATGTCAACATGACACACCCCTTTATTTTCACGCTGAACATTCCTATCCCTTAACCCCAGTAGTACCCCTTATACAGTACCCCCAGTATGCAGTTGTGTTCCCTCTTATGCAGGCCCATAGTAGTGCCCCTTATACAGTATCCTCAGTAGTGGTCCCCCTTATACAGCCCCCAATTAGTTCCCCTTACTCAGTGCCCCCAGTAGTGGTCCCCCCAAATGCAGTGCCCTATGTAGTGTTCCCCCTTATGCAGTGCCCCCAGTAGCAGTCCCCACAATGCAGTGCACCCAGTAGTGGTATCCCCTTATGCAGTGCCCTTTATATAGTGCCCCCAGTAGTAGCCCCCCCCTATGCAGTGCCCTTTATACAGTGCCCCCAGCAGTAGTCCCCCCCATGCAGTTTTCCCAGTAGTGGTCCCCCTTATGCAGGCACCCAGTAGTGATCCCCCCCTATCTAGTGCCCCCTGTAGTGGTCCCCGCAGTGCCCCTAGCAGTAAGTCCCTTATATAGTGCCCCCAGCAGTAGTCTCCCCCTCCCATGCAGTGACCCCAGTAGTGGTCCCCCTGATGCAGGCCCCCAGTAGTGACCCCCCCTATCCAGTGGTCCCTGTAGTGGTCCTTCCTGTTATTGCCCCCAGTTGTGGTCCCCCCAGTGCAGTGCCCCTAGTAGTAGGCCTCTTTTATAATTCCCCCAGTAGTAGTTCACCCCCCCGAAGTAGTGGTCCCCAGTTGAGGTTCCCCCTCCCAATTAAGTGCCCCCAGTAATAGTCCCCCCCAGTAGAGGTCCTCCCAATAATGGTGCCCCCAGTAATAGCCCCCCCAGTAGAGGTCCTCCCAATAATGGTGCCCCCAGTAGGGGGGTTGTTCCCCCACCCCAGTAGAGGTCCCCCCAGTAGTAGCCACCCCCCTCCCCCATTGTGCCCCCAGTAGTGCTGACAGGTTTTTAGAAATATATATATAAAAACATACTTACCTGAATCCACACTGCTGCTCCGGACCGTGACACCGCTCCCCGCCGCCGCCGCCCGCCATTCCTCCCAGGCTGGCGCGCTCAGCATAATGGGAGAGACATCATAATGTCACATGATGTCTGTCCCATTACCCACTGCAGGAGCCGGACGGAAGTCCGGCTCTTGCAGTGGGTGCTGCAGCAGTCAATGAGAGTCTATCTGACTCTCATTGGCTGCTGTTTAACACACGCATCGCTGCTAGCGCTGGCGGCGATGCGTGTGTTATGCACAGCCTGAGCCCGCCTCCTAGCGATATTGGGCAAGCGCTCAGGGGGAGGGAACGGGCTCAGGTGTGCAGCACAGGACTGGCGCTGGAAGCCTAGCGCCGGTCCTGTGTAAATGTGTAGCGCTGACCGCACTCACTGCGGTCGGCGCTACACTGGTGGCTAACTAGGGCGGGTCGGACCGGGGCCGTCAGCGACCCCCCCGCGCCGTCGGCCCCACGGCGCCCAGGGCACGCACCCTGCTCACCCTGCCCTAGTTACGCCACTGGTAGGGACAGAGCTTTATCGCAAGCTCTGTTCCTACAAGGGATTTTTGATAAATCCCCATGATATTTCCTAGGCGAAAATATCACACTACAACCGCATTTTAAATGGAGATTGTAGTAAATAGCACCCCAAGACACATCATAAAAAGTATGATTAATATACGTAGTTAATAAAATAACTCTATAGGTGAAAATAAATAAATGACTAACTTGGCATTAAAACATATATTTATTTAACCCTCAAAACAAACAATTTACCACAAATATACCAACAATTTCAGAAAAATTGTGACCAATTAATATTGGTAAAATAAATTAAAAAAATATTCCCAATGTTTTTTTTCCACATTTACAAGTAGACCCCAGATCGGACCTTACCCCTTCTTTATTAGAAAATGAGTTCCCCCATCTGACATACCCCTCCACTCTTATTTAAAATCAGACCCCAGATCTGACAGCCCTCTTCTTTCCTCAAATATAATCATACCCCCAAACCGGACAACACCCCCTCCCTCAATTGCAAGCATAACCCAGACCTGTTCCCCCTTTCCTCAATTATTATCATTCTGAAACATGATACCATTCTCTTCTCTCAATTAAAGTCATGTCCCAAAACTGCTCCCCCCCCTGACCTGGCAACCCACCCCCTTCTCCCTGAACTAAATAATGTCCCAGAATTGTACAAGCTCACCATCCACCCTCAGACCTGACAACCCCTTCCAACCCAGGTTTAGGCACTACATAGGGGGTTAGGGTTAGGCTGCGGGGGATGGGAAGTTAGGGTTAGGCACCCCTGAGGGTGGGTTAGGCTGCGGGGGGGAGGTAGGCTTAGGATGTAGGAAATGAGGGTTAGGATACTTACCTAGACCCTGTCTGGATTCTGAGCATTGAGATGCCGCTGTTGGGTTTTGACAGCCAGCATCCCGACTGCGGGTCTCTCATATTCTACCCCTGCTTTTTGTCCGATAAAAGATCCATGTACAGTGACACCTCAGATCTATGGGGGCAGCCCAATACAAGTACTCACTCTAATCCTGCTGATGCAGTCCCTTCAGTTTGCAGCTCTGTTTCTGCAACTTATACTGCAGCTTTGCCATGCTGCTGTCCTGCTACTCCTTACTGCGCTTTTCTTGGGAGATGAGGCTAAATGACGACTTATCTCCCAGCCCAGCCTGCGCCATATCTGTGCCAGAAAGAGTATAGGTGCCCCCCACCTTATTTATTTTAAACCGAGGCATTAGGAGCCTGCTTTCATGGCACGCCCCCGTTTTCATTCATTTGGGGACATACCTTGCCCCCCCTGAAGGAATATTATAGCAGAGTTTGTAGGTGCGTGCCCTTACCAGAAGCCTGAGGTAAGGGCAAAGCCAGCGCAGGTACACCAGTGTTCTCCCCAGAAATTTTTTACAGCCGGATGGCATCAAAAAGTAGCCGGGTGGGGGCCTTCGCAATTATGCGCTTGCCGGGAAAAGGCCCGACAGGTCTCAGGCTGCTCCCCCACTGGCTCTAAGTCAAAAGTGCCCATTATGCAGTGCCCCTGTAGTTTTCCCCTTATGCATTGCCCCCTGTAGTTTTCCCCTTTATGCTTTGCCCCTTGTAGTTTTCCCCTTTATGCATTGCTCCCTGCAGTTTTGCTTGCATACATGCTTTGTTTTGCATACATGCTTTGCCCTTATGCAGTGCCCCGGGCTTAAGTAGTGCCCCTATGTAGTGCCCCCAGGCTTAAACAGTGTCCCTTATGCAGTGCCCCCAGGCTGGCCCCTTATGCAGTGCCCCCAGGCTTTGTGTCCCATATGCAGTGTCTAAAGGTCCCAGAGGCAGTGAGATGCATAGGAGACAGCAGCAGGGGCCAGTAAACCATCCCCAGGGGTACCACTAAGCCTAGCCTGTCAGGAATAAGCCCAGCAAATGACAGCAGCGGAACCAGAGGATGGGAACAGAAAATGGCGGTGAGAGGGAAACTTCCAGCCAGGATGTGATCAGAGCAACTGGGAGCCCTCTGGACACACAGTCAGGCAAGCTCAGCACAGAAGACAGGCAGCAGTGTCACAGGGGAGTGCAGCACCACGGGGCAGAACTTACCTTTACTTGCTCGCCGCTCGCACTCCCGCTGCCTCGCTCTGACTGGACCTAAGTAGTAGATCCAGCAGGCACGCGGGGCAGGATCCTCACACTGCGTCACTGTGAATACTTGCCTCTGAAGCGATCGGAGGCTTCTTTAGCCTTCGGTCACTTCAGAGGCCAGCATTCCACAGCGGGGGTTGGCGGGGTAAAGTGCCAGGCGTCAGGCTGTTTCTGCCGGGTGATGCGCCCTCAGAAAACAGCCTGGGGAGAACTGGGCCTGATTCAGAGGCACTCGCAAAAAGCGAGCGCTCGCTCTGAATCGGGGCGGGGCGCAGGTTTATTTTAGTTGCGGCCTCTTGACCGCTCGCATAGCTGTGGATTACCACCCACAGCTATTGTGAGCGGCCATGATGATGGTCGCGATGGTCAAGACAATCGCTACCATCGGGCTTGTGAAGAGACCCTTGTGGTAGGGTCTCTTGGCCGCAAGCCCCAGAGAGCTTCTGGCTCAAAATGATGTCAGTGGGGCCGCCCACAAACGGCAGGCATTCGCATGGGCACGCCTCCGTTTGTGAAGCCACCCCCCCGCCACGCCTACAAAATGGGGCGAGCTGTCGATCAACATCGACAGCCGCCCCTTTTGTAGTGAGTCCCGGAGCGAGCGCTCATGGCTCCGCTCCACCTGCTGTTTCATAGGGATTGCAAGGTTGCCCAGACTACATGTGTGTGAAGCCAGCAGAGACAGATGGTCTTCCCTCTGGCCGGCCCCAAATGTTTAAAAATATAACGGCCCGGGGGCAGATGTCACCCGGCCCAGCCCGCCCCTGCTAATGAGGCATTTTACATTCACCTGTGCACCACTTAACATAAAACACTGCAGGATTACTTTATGCATGCTGTGGGCCCAGCATACACTTAGGGCAATATATATATATTATCCAAAATGTCAATTTAAATCCATATAATAGCACAAACATACAGTATTAATAAAATCAGCCATAGAGCCATCAGAGGTCGGCGTGCATTCCACTGTGGAATACATTGCCCGACTGCCTTTTCCCACTACACTTCCTGACTCCACATGTTGCGTTCCACCTTGCCTTACACACACACACACCGCCACCACCAGCCCATCCTCATATAAAGCGATATTAAGAAAGTGTTTTATAGCATCACATATCAGAGATACTGTAGTATATATACAAAACGCATATAAAGTGAATATTATTTCAGCTACTACATTAACATTTATAAAAACACCATGTTGGACCACCCAGATGTGTGCACCCTGCTACACACAAGTAAATAAGTCTCTGTTGCCAAACATATGCGCACACATCTATAGCCCACATAAAAACATCATAAGATTACTTATACAAAACACTACTAATCACCAATTGAATCTATGTAAAAAATATAAGCACAAATATATAAAAACAAATTGACCTGCCATCTTCACGATCCACTCAGATACACCAATGTACAGTATCCAGCCAACCCAGGGACAGAGAGTGTTCAAAGGAACATACAGTACTTAGGGTATTACACTTGTACAGGCCACAGTCCAAAGTTACAGTAAATCTATCTGGCCTCCCTCCTTTCTCAATAGAATAAAGCTACAATCACATTCTCTGTCCAATGGAGGCACAAATTCCAATACCATATGATGTTAGGAGGACAGTTGATGTCCGGCCTTCAAAATATGTTTGACTACTGGCTTGTGGGTGGTTTTGTTTATAAGTGCCAGGTGGATGGAAGACCTATATTGCGTCGTACTGTCTTTGAAAATACTTATTGTCTTCCCAACATAAGTGACCCCACATGGGCATTTTTTGATATATACAGTATGACATGGTCCATACTGCATGTCAATTTCCATTTAATGTCAATATTTTTACCCATATGGGTATGACAAAAAGGTGCCAACCTACATGTGGTACAATTTTTACAGGACAAGCATCCCTTTCTTTTATCAGACAAGTAGGCTCTAGTATTGGTAGGTGGACCATTGGTATGCATCTTCTCAAGCAGGTTCCTTACATTTGGGCGAAGTTTGACACTTAATAATGGTTTCATGAAGCATGCCTTTCTCAAACTCAGATCACTTGAGATTATAGGTCAATGCTTTCTGATGGCTATTAATGTTCTCTGCAGATTGCTGTTGCAGCAGATACTAAGGATCATCCTGTTTATTTTTTTATTTTTTGTAATTCCATTACATATTTCTTCCTTGCCATCAATAGACATTTATTAACAATATTCCTCTTATAGCCTCTCTGAAGAAAACAAGTTTTGACCTCCTCAATTTGTCGTTCTATGATACGATGGTCAGATTTGTTGTGTATAAATCTCAGAAATTGAAACGCTGCTAGGTTATTTATTAAAGCCGGCGGATGATGGATATTCCCAGCAACAATGTGTTGTGGTATGTGGGTTTTTGATATAAACAATATAATAAAACTTCCTCTTTCATGGAGATGGACAAATCTAAGAAATCTATAGACGTTACACTAGTGATGGAGATAAGGCGCACTAAAGAATTCAATCTGTCCAAATCATCCACCATCTCTGAGAATTCAGCCATATTGCCCCTCCACAGTATAAACAAGTCATCAATAAATCCCTTTAAAAAAGAAAATGTCTCCGTACTTCAGTATGATGTATGTTCATAGGTGTCCATAACAATATTAGCGATTGCTGAGGCCAAATTAGACCCCATTGCTGTCCGGGACAGTTGGATGTAGTACGCATTGATATATTTGACATAATTTAACTCTAGAACCATAGTGAACAATTCAAATTTAAACTCTATAGGAGGACCATTATATAGACCATGTATCAAGCTCTTCTAACCGCCTGTACACCATCATCATTTGGGATGATGGTGTAGAGAGAGTTCACATCCATAGCAACCAAAACCACATCATTGGGGAAAGGTCCTGATTTCTTGTAACTTTTTTAGAAAGTCAGCAGAATCCTTAATGTAGATAAAAACATTTGTCGCAAAGGTCTGTAAATAAAAGTCAACATATTGTGCCAAGGGCTGCAAATTAGAGCCCCTGCCAGAGGTAATTGGTTGGCCTGGAGACCTTTGTAATGATTTGTGTACTTTAGATAATGTATATATAATAGGGCACACTGGATGAAGTACTGTGAGAAAGCATAAAATATTCTCATCAATCAAACCATTATTATTTGCCATTTTTAAAAACTTGTCAATCTTGTTTTTATATCTATCATTGATAGACTCTTCTGTAAGTCAAGGAATCCCTCAAATGTCTCTTGATATCTAAAACACACTTGCAGGCATCTTGGATCATAATAGCCCCTTATCTGCAGGATGCAGAACTATTTCAGTATTATCCTTTATCTGTATTATCCTTCTCCCATTTAAATCTCTGACCTTATCTCCCTTCACATTCCCACCATCCCACTTCGCTCCACAAATGCATTCCGCCTCTCTTCCTCCCAGTCTTGCCTCCAAGATTTTGACCGATGCTCCCTACCTCTGGAATTCTCTCCCTCTCTGTAAGCCTGCCCCTCCCATTTAGATTTGTGTGAACAGAAGTTTTCGTGTATGCTGGGGCCCACAGCAGGCAGTGTTTTATGCTAATTTTTGCACAGGTGAATGTAATTTGCATCATTAGCTAGGTATAAATATGCAATGGTGTTTGGGGTAGTATGTCTTTTTTAATTGCTGCTGAATAATGAGTAGGTCTTGTGAATAGTCCTGTGGGGAGCAAAACCATGAACTATTGTTACTGTATATGCTGACCTACATTTGGTACCTAACAACTATGTTGTTTTTTGCATAAGAAGACTAGTGAGTGCCCTTTTTCAATTTTGGAAATATATATATATATATATATATATATATATATTTCATTCCTGTAGTGTGGTATGACAACCACACACAGTAAGAAAAAAGGTGGCTCTCCTGAATCCAGTGAAAAAATGTATTGTATTCACAATATCATAAACAAAATACAGTCATGTCGACGTTTCAAGGTCTTACGGCCTTTTCATCAGGACTATGTTATATGATGATTCAGGTAAGTAAACTGTGTGTGTTATGTTTATATTTGTAAGGGGCACTGCATAGTGGGGACCCACTACTTGGGGGCACTACATAATGGGGCACTGCATAGGGGTGACCCACTACTACGGGAACTACATAACGGCACTGCATAGGGGGGACCCGCTACTGGGGGCACTACATAATGGGGCACTGCATAGGGGTGACCCACTACTGCGAGAACTACATAACAGGGCACTGCATAGGGGGGACCCACTACTGGGGGCACTACATAATGGGGCACTGCATAGGGGGGACCCACTACTGGGGGCATTACATAACGGGGCACTGCATAGGAAGGACCACTACTGAGGGCACTGTATAAGGGGCACTACTGGAGGCACTGCAGAGGGGGACCATTACTGGGGGGGGTACTACATAGGCGGGCACTGTATAAGGGGCACTGCATAGGGGGAACTCTACTGGGGGCACTGCATAGGGGGACCACTACTGGGGGTACTGTATGTGGGGCACTGTATAGGTGTTGGGGGGGTGGTAAATTTAAATTTTGGGGGTGGAGGGGCACCAATATTTATCTTGCCTCCAGGCACCTGGGATGAAGTTACGCCACTGCATACCACACTATAGGAATGAACTGTATGTTTTGCTTAGGAGGGCACCCTGCTGTACACTTTTCATCCTGAGTGCCAAGTTACAGACTGTATATATAAATATATATATATATATATATATAAATAAATAAACAATTCGAACCCTTTGTCATGAGCGGCAGCCAAGGTCCTATGGCACTTACCAGTACTCTTGCTGTCTGGCTTTCTTCATGGCTTTCAACGTCTATCTGATACTTCTTCTGCTGGCTCTCCGTGCTTCCCTCCACAGTCAGATGGGGTAGCGTGGTATGCTCCAGCGTCTCCTCCTGCAAAAGTCCCGCCAACGCTGGGGAATGGGCGTCACCATGTTACCCTCAGCTGAATATGCTATAGCCAATGCGGTAACAGAATCCAGACACCTGACTTTTCCAGCCAATAAAGGAATAGCATGCCCTATAAAAGTACTTCCAAGGGCACAGACTAATTGCCAGTGCAGCATATTCCACAGCCATGCCTGTGACCAGACTATCTCTCAGAGATTTATCCCTGTTCAGTCCAAGTTTGGTACTAGTCTGGTTCAGTCTATGCCTGGATCCAGTCCAGTTCAGTACAAGTCCAGATACAGCCCTGTTCAGTACAAGTCCAGATCCAGTCCAGTTCAGTCCAAGTCTGGATCCAGTACGGTTCAGTCCAAGCCTGGATACAGGCCGGTTCAGTTTAAGCCCTAATACAGTCAGTCCAAGTCCAGTTCCAGTTCGGTTCAGTCCAGGTCCGCATCCAATCTGGATCAGTCCAAGCCCAGATCCAGTGTGGGTTGGAACAAGTTCAGTACCAATTCAGTAGTACCTACATTTAACACTGATCCAGCTCAGTCAAGCACCTAAGCCTTTCAAGGTGCTCCAGACTTTGTACCTGGTTTCAACAGCTAGTCAGTGCTCTGATACTACATCCCAAACCTTAAGGCCAGAGATCCCAAAGAGCTACAAGGCACAAACCTTCATTTGGACCACTAGAATTTAGTTTGTCTCTGCAGTCTTCCTCTTATTCTTAAATTGTAATACTCCTATTTGCAGCTTACTCCTACATGTGAAGAAACTATGTTTTCAGCATACAGTATCTACTCCAGCAGTACCCCTTGAAAGCAGCCGAGTTCACAAAAACCTCCCAGCGTGACAGTTTACACTGGCTACACAGATTTGGAAAGTGGACAGGGGATAGCAGCAGATTTACTACTAGCCGCTTAGAAGGTTTGGAGGCTTCTCAGAGACAGTTAGCCCAATGCCTGCAAGAAACATCTCTCTTTCAGGATCTGTAGACCACCTCTAAAGAACAATATTATTATACCATGAAACCCACACCCACCACCACCAGGGGTGCAGGGCATAGCAGTGATGGATATTGCTCGGAAGGTGGGAACCCAATTTTAATCTTTTGAGATCCCTACCTTCTGTGGAATTCCAGCACTGGACTGACTAGCTTGAGGGTGGTTAATGTGATGGCAGGGTGGCGCCACACTGAGTGTACCACCTGCTACAGCAATATCCCCCTAGCTGGTTCAACCTGGTGCTGGTTACTGGTGCCTGGTGCTGGTTACTGTTAAATAGGGTGAACCCTATGCTGTTTTTTTTTTTTAATGTGTACAGTAAGTATACAGGGGGGGGGGGGGGGGGGTTGGTGGTGTTATCAGCCAGTGCCTCCCCAGCCATTAACCACACCGCAAGTCACTGTTAAAGAGTCCATCAAAAAATAGGACGTGGCCATTTTGGGAAGAACTAATGTAAAAGAGAATGGTGAAATAATACTATTGCTCTTTTACAAATAAACAGTAAACTTTTAATGCAAGAGGGCTTTCTTAATTAAATAAATGCAAGGTGATCTTTTTTATTTTAATTATTACATATAAAAACGTAGGTCCAGAGATCGCGTCACGTGACTAGAAGCCATCTTTAAAGAGTCCGGCAAAAAATAGGCAGTCACCATATTGAAAAAGACTAACCTAATACAGAAGTGAATAGTAAAATTATAGTGTTCTAAGTAAGTAAACGCTAAACCATTAAGGAATACAGAGCTTTTATTTGATAAATATAAAGTTTTTTCTTATTATATAATTATTGGATAATATTATTTACATTAAGCTAATCAGTCTGTGTAACTGCAAGTAACATAATTACCCAGAGCTATATTTATGAAGGTCAAACAGTTTATTATTTATTAGAAGGAAAAACTGAGTAATATATAAAATATAAAATACTATTTAAAAATACTGGGATGAACGATAAATCAACAGTTAAATAAAATACAATAAAATACAGCAGGGCTTTCTATAAGATTAACAAACCTAACACCATTTTAGAAATACTAAAAAAGCATTATGGGTTATTAAAGCATAGTAATATTGTACTTAAATCACTGTGATAATTTCCACAACAAAACATAAATAACAAATAATAAATACATACATTATTACACGTTTTAGAGGTATAACATTTATGACAAATATTAATGAATATGTACTGTACATCATTATAGATATCTCAATATTAATGTTTACAACATATATATATATTTACAAAAGATGATACATAATAGCAAAATAGGCATGTGCAATACAGGGAAGATACAATATGAATATAATAATAATATTGTTCAATAATCATATATACCAAAACACAAAGGCCCAAATATATATCAAAACATACAGAACAGTAAATACCAAACCACAGAGACCCAATTGCAAACTTACATTGCTTTTTCAGAGGAAAATTAGTGTTATTTTTGTAAGCACCCCCATAGCATGTGAAATGGTAGGGAAATCTTTATTTTAAGGTAAACATATTGAAACATAGTGCAGAACATCTGTTACACCCCTCCTAATGAACCATGCACTTGGAGGGGTTTAAATAGCATAATTTGACAATAAAGGCATGTCAGTTTTCAGGTACATTTCTCTAAAAAGCTAATAATAGGATAAAAGATGTAGGACAGGCATGTGGGGGTGTAAGTTATGTATGACAGGTATGTGAAGGTGTAAATGATGTGGGAAAGGTATGTGGAAGTCTTAAAGATGTGGAACAGCTACATGGAGGTGTACCCAACCCCCTCTCCCTATCACTTCACCCCACCTCCATCCACATATCATTAATCTCCCTCCCTGCCCATCTTCTACTGGCTCCCCTTCGAGCACTGGAGACCGCACCATTGCTACACTCTAATCATCTCGGTCCCCCAAATTAATCTCACCTCCACGCTACAGCAACCCTGATAATCTATTTCAAATCTCTCCAACAAACTTTGTCCCTCTGGAATGCCAGTTCAGTCTGTAATAAACTGGTTCCCACCCATGACCTTTTCATCTCCAACTCCCTGAATCTCCTAGCCATTACTGAAACCTGGATTTTACCCTCTGACACCACTTCTCCTGCAGCTCTCTCCTTTGGGGGCGTCACCTTTTCCCACACCCCCCTACATGGGGGGTGCCATGGTGGTGGGGTTGGGATCCTTCTATTCCCCGGTTACTCATACGAACCCATACATGCTGAACCATCACTTACATTCTCTACATTTGAAGTCCATGCTATACGCCTCTCCACCAAGTACACCTCCGAGTAGCTGTCATTTACCATCCCTCCCCCTGGACCTCCCTCCAAGTTCCTTGACAACTTTGCTTCCTGGCTCCCTCACTTTCTCTCCTCAGACCTTCCCTCCATTATCCTAGGTGACTTCAATATTCCACTGATATCCCCACAGAATCCTCTGCCTCCAAACTCCTCACCCTTACATCTTCATTTGGCCTCTCCCAATGGACCTCCTCACCCTCCCATGTGAGTGGCCATTTGCTTGATCTGGTCTTCACTCACCGTTGTGATATTTCTGATTACTCCAATTCCCCATTCCCCCTATCTGACCATCACCTTCTCTCTTTTAACTATCCCTCTCTCCTTCCTCTCCTCTACCTTCAAAAGCCACCATCATGAAGTGTAACATTGAGGCACAGTTTCCTTTTCTTCCCTGCTTGACTCACTTCTCTCCCCTATTCTCTCTCTCTCTTGCCCTGAACAAGCCACTTCCCTATAAAATACCTCCCTTAATTCTGCCCTGGACTCAGTTGCTCCGGCGATCACTACTCACATTCGAAGATCTACTCCTCAACCCTGGAAGTCCAAATTCACCAGATACCTGCAACAGTGTTGACGAGCCGCCAAGCGACTGTGGAGAAGATCACGCTCTAAGGCAGATTTTCTCCATTTCAAATGTATGCTCTCATCCTACAGTGCTGCTCGTTTCCTCTCTAAACAATCATATTTCAAGAACCTCATCTCCTCTCAGTCCTCTAATCCCCAGCATCTCTTCAGCACTTTCAACTCCCTCCTCGTCTCCCGTCCTTGCTCTCTGCCCCTGACTTTGCTACCTACTATACTTCTAAAATTGATTCCATATGTCAGGACATCATATCCAACCAGGTACTGGTGACCTCAGTCTCACATTCACAAGTGTAAGGTCCTCCAAGTTCCAATGCTTTATGAACCATATGACGGTGCACTCTGGACACTTCTTGCATGGGATGAGCAAATCCAAAAGATACAATTAGAGCCACCTATAGTGTAGTATCATTAAAAAATGTATTGATAAACAATAAAAAATTAATATATAAAAACAACAATAATACAAGAAAATAATAAGGAATCCCCGATTGAACGGGGTTCCTGCGTACCGTATGAGGCACTATGGAGCAAGGCACACTGTAAGGGTATATGAAGGGTAGATGGTATACCCGGGTAGATCCCTTCAATCCCCAACAGCATGTGTTCTTAAAGGATCCGCACAGAAATTCAGTGGTCATCACATCAATGGGTTTTGGCTCCTATTAGCCTTTATCCACGTGTAGATAATATTGTTGTTATCAAAAAAATTGAAGGAAACTGGTGGGTGAAAGATGTTGACATATGTCTAGCAAAAGCACAAATGAAATCGATTTATGAGCTTAAAACTTTAGAACCAAAAGGCTTGAATAGTGACTTTGAGCTTAAATGGTTCGTATGAGATTGTTTTCTGTGTATCTTACCCCTTATGCTCATGTGTTTTATATATATATATATATATATATATATATATATATATATGTATATATATCTTTACATGGAGATTTTATTCAGTTTTACTCTGCCCTTTTATTATTGTTATTTTTATCACCCCTGATTGTGTTTTAACTTCATTCAATTATTTTTTATATATTTTTGATTTGATTTTCTACATTGGTTATGTGTTAAGATGACAATTATTCTCATGTGATATACTGTATATTGTCCCCAGATCTACTTTTATCTATTAATGTCCTGCAAATAAGGTTAATATTCTCCCATAAGAAATTCTATAATATATCAAACATTTGCTCCATATGATTGCCGCTCTTTCTACTTACACCAGAACTGCATCAGTATTTAGTGACACATTTCCGGCAGCAGTTAGTGCCTGAGCGGAGGATGTTACCCGCTACACCAACGGACATCTCAGCCGCAAAACCGGAAGTCGATCTCCCAAGCCGCGCAAACAGGAAGTTGTAATAACAGAACTTCCGGGCAGACGGCTTCCTTCCTGGCCTCACACGGCTGGCCACGCGTGGAACACACACTGGAACGCCCCCCAATTAATGAAGGGGGTGGGTACACCAATAAAGCCTATCCACTCAGTGATCATCACTCTACACCTGGATAAAGGCTAATAGGAGCCGAAACATGTTGGTATGATGACCACTGAATTTCTGTGCGGATCCTTTAGGAGCATATGCTGACGGGGATTGAAGGTATACCATCTACCCTTCATATACCCTTACAGTGTGCCTTGCTCCATAAGGCCTCATACAGTATGCAGGAACCTCATTCAATTGGGGATTCCTTATTATTTTCTTGTATTGTTGTTTTTATATATAAATTTTTTATTGTTTATCAATACATTTTGTAATGATACTACACTATATCGGGCTCTAATTGTATCTTTGAGGTACTCATCCCATGCAAGAAGTGTCCAGAGTGCACCTTCATATGATTCATCAAGCATTGGAACTTGGAGAACCTTACACCTGTGAATGTGAAACTGAGGTCACCAGTACCTGTTTTTTGACATTACATTGATTATACTGACTATATTTCCTAACAAGGGGATCGCTGATCCCAAATCTTTCAACTATCCTTCAGACTTTCTAGGTGTCTTTGTGGCCTTCACCATTTTTAGCTGCACCACGTTGGTTTTCAAGCGCAAATTGTACTGATATTGTTTCTTATCATATCCAACCAGTCCCCCAGCTCTCCACCTCCTCCTTTCCCAGATCACCCCTCTCCATCAACTTTACCAACTCTAACATCCTCTGCATTTGGAGAGGAAGTCATGGCCCTCATCCAGTCCTCCCCCCCTTCCACCTCCCCCCTTGATCCTATCCCCTCCCGCCTCCTCTGCTACCTCTCTCTTCTGCCTGCTCCCATCTTGCCCACCTCATTGACCTCTCCCTCTCATCAGGCACTGTTCCTTCTGCATTCAACATGCCTGTGTCTCCCACATTTTTAAAAAACCTACCCTTGATCCTAACATTCTCTCTAACTACCAACCCATCTCTCTTCTCCTTTTTGCCTCCAAACTCCTTGAGCATATTGTCTACAACCGCCTTTCTTTCCGCTGCTTTTCTTTCCTCCCACTCCCTCCTTGACCCTTTTTAGTCTGGCTTCTGATCTTTCCACTCCACTGAAACCTCCCAAAGCCAGCAACGACCTCCTTGCTGCCAAATCCAAAGGCCACTACTCTCTGCTCATTCTCCTTGATCTCTCTGCTGCTTTTGACACTGTGGACCACCCTCTCCTGCTGCATATCCTTCACTCTCTTGGTATATGTGACACTGCCCTCTCCTGCTGTCCTCCTACCTCTCTGACAGAACTTTCTCAGTTTCCTCTCATGACTCCTCTTACCCCCACAGCCTCTTACAGTAGGTGTTTCCCAAGGTTCTTTTCTTTGACCTCGCCCTCTATACTTCCTCTCTAGGTGAACTCATTAGCACTTTTGACCTCCATTATCATCTCTATGCTGACGATACTCAAAGCTACCTTTCTTCCCCTGATCTTTCACCCTTTCTTCTGACTTGTATCTCCAACTGTCTCTCTGTCTTCTCTTTCTGGATGTCCCAGAAATTTCTTAAACTTAATATGTCTAAGACAGAGCTGATCGTCTTCCCACCATCCTACATAACCTCACTTCCCACTATTTCTTTATCAATTGGTGGCAAAACTATCTCATCTAGCCCCAAAGTGCGCTGTCTTGGAGTTAACCTGGACTCATCCCTCTCCTTCAAACCACATATCCAGAACCTCTCGCAGTCCTGTCATTTCCATCTCAAAAATATTTCCAAGATCAGACCCTATCTCACCAAGGATGCTACTAAATCCCTCATACACTCACTGGTCATCTCCAGATTGGACTACTGTAACCTCCTCCTATCTGGCCTCCCCAAATCCCATATCTCTCCTCTCCAGTCTGTCCTTAATGCTGCTGCACGGGTTATCTTCCTCTCCAAACACTCTACATCTGCCTCCCCTCTCCTACAAGCCCTCCACTGGCTCCCCTTCCCTTTCAGAACCCAATTTAAAGTTCTCACCTTGCTTACAAGGCCCACATCCAATCTTTTCCCATTTACATCTCTGATCTCATCTCGCTTCACTCTCCTGTTCACTCTCTTCAAATAATGCATGCCACCTTTCATGCCAACTGATTACTTCCTCCCACTCCCGCCTCCAAGATTTTGCCCGCACTGCTCCCCTCCTTTGGAACTCTCTCCCACTCCTCATCAGACTCTCCACTTCTTTGCAATCCTTCAAGCAGGCTCTCAAGACCCACTACTTCATCAAACCCTTTCAGCTATCATCCTAACTCGCTGCTATATGCTCCTTTCTCTCTGTCTACCCCATCTGTGTCAAACCTGTTTGTCTGCCCCTCCCTTTTAGAATGTAAGATCTTATGAACAGGGCCCTCTACCCTCTTGTGCTTCTCTCTACTTAGTTTCATCTACTTCTTACTCACCACTAGAGCACCAAACACTTTTTTTTTTGGTTGCTTATGCTCTGTTGCTTATCTGGCTGTTATGGTTGCTAATGTAGCAATGTATATTATCCATGTCCTGGTCCAGTATTGTATTGTTCTGTAAGTCACTGGTCAACAATTTGTTTATGTACTTTGTAAGGTGATGCAGAACACTTGTGGCACCATATAAATAAATGATAATAATAATAATAATAATAATAATAATAATAATAATAATAATAATAAATTATGTAGGATAGGTATTTGGAGACGTAAATGATGTGAGACAGGTATGTAGAGGTGTAAATGATGTGGGACAAGTAGATGGAAGTGTAAATTATGTGGGACAGGTACGTGGGGGTATAAATGATGTGGAACAGGTATGTGGAGGTGTAATGATATGGGACAGGTATGTGGGAGTATAAATTATGTGGGACAGGTATGTGGAGGTGTAAATGATGTGGGAAAGGTATGTGGAGGTGTATTGATATGACAGGTATGTGGAGGTGTAAATGATGTGGGACAGGTTCATTGAGGTGTATTTTGTGTGGGACAAGTACGTGGAGGTGTAAATGATGTGGAACAGGTATGTAGAAGTGTAAATTATGTGGGACAGGTATGTGGAGGTGTAAATGATGTGGAAAAGGTATGTGGAGGTGTAAATGATGTGGAAAAGGTATGTGGAGGTGTTGTATTGATAGGACATGTATGTGGAGGTGTAAATGACGTGTGACAGGTACGTGGAAGTGTTAAAGATGTGGGACAGGTACATGGAGGTGTAGATTATGTGGGACAGGTACGTGGGGGTGTAAATGGTGTGGAACAGGTATGTGGAGGCGTAAATGATGTGGGACAGGTTTGTGGAGTTGTAAATTATATGGGACAGGTATGTGGAGGTGTAAATGATGTAGGACAGGTATGTGGAGATGTAATGAAGTGGGACAGGTATGTGGGGGTGTAAATGATGTGATACATGTATGTAGAGGTGTAAAGAATGTAGGACAGGTATGTGGATTTGTAATGATGTGGGACAGGTACGTGGGGGTGTAAATGATATAGGACAGGTATGTGGACGTGTAATGATGTGGGACAGGTACAGTATGTGGGGGTCCAAATGACATTGGACAGGTATATGAATCTCTACATTATGTGGGACAGGTATGTGGAGGTGTAAATTATGTGGAACAGGTATGTGGAGGTATAAATAATTTGGGACAGGTATGTGGAGGTGTAAATAATGTGGGACTGGTATGTGAATGTGTAAATGATGTGGGAAAGGTATGTGGAGGTGTAAATTATGTGGGACAAGTATTTGTGGGTGTAAGTGATGTGGGACAGGTATATGGAGCACTAAATAATGTGGGACATGTACGCATGTATGCTACAGGTATGTGAAGGTGTCAATGATGTGGAACATGTGTGTGGGGGTGTAAATGATGTGGGGCAGGTATGCTGAGGTGTAAATTATGTGGGACAGGTATGTGGAGGTGTAATGATGTGGGACAGGTATGTGAGGGTGTAAAAGATGTAGGGAAGGTATGTAGAGGTGTAAATGGTGTGGGACAGGTATTTGGCTTTATAATAATGTGGGGCAGGTAAGTGAGGGTGCAAATGATGTGGGACAGTTATGTGGAGGTGTAAATGATGTTGAAGAGGTATGTGGAGGTGTTGTATTGATAGGATAGGTATGTGGAGGTGTAAATTATGTGGAACCAGGTATGTGGAGGTGTAAATAATGTGGGACGGGTATGTGGAGGTGTACATTATGTGGGACAGGGGGTTTATTGATGTGGGGCAGGTAAATGGAGCACTAAATGATGTGGGACATGTATGTGGAGGTGTTATATTGATGGGACAGGTATGTGGAGCACTAAATGATATGGGACAGGTGTGTGGAGATGTAATTGATGTGGGAAAGGTATGTTGAGGTGTAATGATGTGGGACATGTATGTAGTGTTATAAGTCATGTGGGACAGGTATGTGGAGGTGTTGTATTGAGGGACAAGTGTATTGGGGGACAAGTGTGTGGAGGTGTAAATGATGTGCGACAGGTATGTGAAGGTGTCAATGATGTAGAACAGGTATGTGGAGGTGTAACTGATGTGAGACAGGTATGTGGAGGTGTTGTATTGATGGAAAAGGGGTTGTAATACTTGCAGATGGTAGTTAAAAGTGTTTATTCCAACTTTTTAAAAACTTGTATAAAAATACTGCAAAATCACTGTAAGTATTTTCCTGCAGACTACCCCAAAATGCTAGATATACATTTATTTTATGAAAAACTTCCTATCATATTTCAACCATTATAAAAAATTGCTAAAACAGCCATATGACACCATTTAAGAGCCTCTTGTAGTTGTGTGATGGCCACTAACAGCCTTCTGTATGGTCCTGCTATCTGAGTTGTTACTTTCTTGGGGTCTCAGATGGTTTTTCCACGTATTAATGCTCCTCTCCCAGTTCACTTTTTATATATAATTCGTGCAATCTCACCGCGAGTAGCACAAATTGTCATTTCTAATTGGATTGCCTGTATCTTGGGTGAACGCATTAGTTTGAAGTTTCATGAAACAAACTTGCATTTGCATACTCGCATCTAATTTAATTAACCCCAAGTGTCCAATCCAGTAAGTCTCTTTTTTTAGATAATATTAAATCTCTATTGACATTATGCGAAGGAATGTGGTCTAGAACTGTAAATATTAATACATGAGTATTGGATCCTTGTATTTGGGCAAAATGTCTAGGTAAACTATGCTTATTGATTTTATTCTTTGTATTATGCAAATGTATGCAAATCTTCATTGGTCTCTTTGTATTTCCTACATAGTGATATCATATAAGGGGTATTACAGGTGACTTTTTAGTTCATAATTTTTACCATTTTCTAATTGAAAAGAAAACAGCTTTTTATCCATAAATTTGCAAACATTACACCAAGTACAGTACATGGTATACAACCCTTATTAGTTGATGATGTTAATCAACTCTTTTTTTTCTTCGAAACATGACTTTTTATATTATTGGGTGCTATCACAGTTCTTAACAGTCTAGCCTTTTTATAAATTATTTGAGGTTTGGATGTCACTGGGGTCCTAAAATAGGATCTTTGCATTGAAAGAGGCGTTCGCTACTATGCACTCCAGTATGCCTTTACAGAGAGACTTCATGCCGTGTCCCAAGATGGCCACCGAAGTCATTACTGAGCATGTGCAGGGGCCATCTTGTCTTTACTGGGTACTGTTGAGAGTGACATGGTGCTAGACAGTAGTCACCTGCTTATCTCATAGAGAACTTGATTAATACCTGCATATAAAGCTGATACAGCATCTCTACATCACTACCCATTGCAGCATACATTCACCAGCAGGTGAGCTTTATAGAACCCTGCTTCACTCAAGCTCTACTCCATTACCAGTGTTCATGTAACAGTGTGTATCTCTATACCTGATATACTAACACCACTGGTTAATTAACTGGGATGTTCATAGTTTGAGTCATCTGCTGATGTACCTACATAGCTCTGTAGTATCAACACATGAACACACATAATTGCCAATGAATTGTGGGCCCAGGCACCCAGGCGTAAAGTACTCAGGCATACAAGCTATTAGAGATGCCCAGAGCAGCATACAGATGACATTTTAATCACATGTGTAGTGCAGACTGCATAAGAACACAGAGTGAAGACAGCACAGAGGTTTTCTGTCAGTACCAGCAATCATGGACACCACTCTTATAGGATACTGTCTGAGGAAGCCTCCGACGGGCTCGAGGCGGAGAAATGCGTTACAACACAAATGCCCATCTGTGGAAAGGCTAAAGGATATACGTCCACATGTGGTTCCCTACTTCTCTTAAAAAGGCACATGGTGATCGGTGAATACTTATGCTGGATGTGGTTCTTTTGTTCACTTATAAAGACACACCATGACTGGTTGCTATTTAACGCAGGAGCGAGATCACCGACACGGATTAAAGTGTCTCTTTGAACTATCTAGACACAAGGGATACCATCGGGAATTAGAATATTCTATGAGACGCTGATATAATACACATGCATGTTGTTTAAATTCCTCCGGCAATCCACGCCTAAAAAAATTCCAGTTATTACCTCCAAAATTGGATTAATTCATACACCCAGGATTTGGGACTGTTATACAAAACAAAACACAATTTACTAACTATAATGATTTTTTTTTGGAACCTTGTCCAAATACATTTCTATTAATATTTTTGAGACAGTGCTATAGGCACTTTTCCCTTCTTCAAACTAAAGGATACAAATTATCCCGATTAAATGGAGCTACATTTTGACACTTTGATGCTACAAAATATCCTCAACTAAACTTCTATTTTTTTATACTTTTTTCCTGCTTAGCAGAATCAATTGGTGTTCTATGAAGTATTGAGATATATTTATTGATGTGGCATTTGTGCAATTCATGTATATATGTCAATTTTATATTAATTGTAATTATTTTTCTTTTATTATTATTTTCATCTGATATATTGGTTATTATTTCTCATGTATTTATTTTTTTAATTTAAATATATATTTTCTACTTTTTATATTTTTGCAGTACATGGTTTATTTTTCTATGCTATTTTTATGTGATATATATGAATTAAATACACCTTTTTTCTGACTAGCACGTCACATATTTCTTTATCCATGGACACCACTGGCCTGTCCACAACACTCAGCAGTCCACTGATTGCTGGCCTTCCCAAAAATAAATCCTCAACAACACCTACTGTAGCCGTGCTTAGCTTCAGGCTACAGTTTATATAATACCTATGTCAGGTTTCATCAGGCAATCACAGTAAAAGCCTGCTTAGTGCATTTCCTCAGAGCCTGGGAATCAGTTGTGTTTCCATAGAGGCTCCCACTTCAAACTGTATTTCCAGTATAGTTTGCTTCCAGTCAGTGGCATCACAATGGGGTTGCAGGCCACACCTGGGTATCACCCGCCGTGGGGTCACACCAAAGTGCCGACTCAGTGACAGAAGCCGGGTGCTGCTCTGTAACATTAGATGCAGCACTCGGCTCCTGAGACAGTGAGGGCGCTGGCACTGCAAATAGACTGGTTCAAGGGGGCAGTCTGCATCTCCGGAACCCCCCAGAGTGACTAAAATTGGGGTTCGGGCCACGCCTCCTGCCTGCAAGGCCACACACCTTTTTTACTGACACGCGGCTGCATCGTGCCCACTACTCACCTGCCCGCACCGGGTGCCATCCAGGGGAGGGAGCCACTGCTTCCAGCATTGTTGCGCTTATCATGAATAGCTGGAAAACGTATGTCATTGGGAGATGTCCAACAAATTTCTATTGGTAAATAGGCCCAATAGTCTTGATGAGTTACTCCAAATGATAATGAGATATGTACATCAACAACATTATCGTTATTATGTTTATTTTACCTTGTAGTGGAAATAGAGGGAGCATATACTAAAGCTGTGTCACTATACGGTACCTACCTCTATGTTTGACAATTCAACCAACATGTGAGAGTAGAAGGACATTTGACGCACTCATATCCTAATCCTCTCCCTATTCTCTTCCATAGGATAGGACAGGCACTATTATGGCTGCTATTTGTTTTTTGAATTGCTGAAACAATGCTGCTATATGATTAAAATGTTCCTGACTTTGCTCATGATCTGACACAGTTGTGAACTACTGTTGTAATATTTCATTAATTTGCACCGTTTTGGGAGAACAACTACTGTACATGACAAATTGTGATATTTTTTTTGAAAGATTTTTCAATGATGTCTATTATTGAACTCACCTGTTAGGCTGTACTATTCTCTGAATATTATTTTAAGTTTAACGGTATATCTCTGATGCTGTATCATTTTGTACCACTTTTTATTTTCCTTGTTATATGCTTTATATTAACTTAGCTTATGCTTTGTTTGTTTTAATACCATGTTTCTGTATTTGTTACAGTTATTTTTGTACCACAATGGTGTGATAATGTGCCGTCATGCTTATAGTGCAAGGTGGTTGTCTACCAGGGAGTCCCAGCCACAAAACACAGATTTAACTTTCTTTTAGTCATGTTATGCTGTCAGATATAGGTCATAAAGTGAACTAATCTATTGATTGCTAATGTGATAAAATTCAGGTTCATATCTCAATCATAGCTCATATATGATTACACTAGATTACTTAGTCACACGTCCGCACTTACTGTACAAAATCTTCATTCACAAAAGTCCCTATAAGACAACTGTGGAAATTTCCTGGAAAGTCCCCAAAATAGCTGTGTATATACATTAAGGTAGATATTGAACACATTGGTAATGGAAATTAGTTTTTAAAATCTGTTAATAACTCATTAATGTTTAAGACAACAGATGAATTTTCATGTTGCTTTCAGAATATTTTAACAATCCATTATAGCAAGGAAGAGAGGGCCTGATTTACTACGGATCGCAATATTGCGAACGCACGGAGTTCAACTGTGATAGCAAGCTAATCCATTGAGATCACAATGCAAACTCAGCACTACATAAGGACGCCCACTTTACCTTACACACATCCGTAATGTTTAACAGAATAGCGAAACCATCAGTACAATCGAGTACCATTGCAGCCTCACGCACCCTTGCTCAATCTCTGACCTTACTCAGGATTTGTTCACTTCCATGCACGCTATGAGAACTCAGACTGCGTATAGCATCATAGTGGATAATTTATGCACGCACCTACAACGTTGTGCGAACACCCTGGCACACCTGCGTTTCCCCGACCACCCCCTGTCACCACCCACTAATGGTGCTCCCTGTCAATCACTCTGCGATGGGTCTGCGTAACCTCTGATCACAGTCCTGATTGTAGAAGCTAGTTTACGCATGTGCACTGTAATGCATACGCATGCGCAGACTTTTTATTTACGAATGACTCAGAGAAAGATCTCTGTAAAGTCAGAGTTAGTTTCTGATGTGTTGTAGGTCGTACTGTGGCATACAATAATTAGCCATAATAATATAATAACCATCAGGAAACTAGTATATTGTTGATAATGTTCTCAAACAATTATGTAGATATGTAGCTGCAACATGTTTTCACTGTTGCTGCATGTCAAACATTGTCATCTAGTGGTAGCCACACACAAATGCTCAACATTCACTGCATGTCACTAATTAGCAGCTTAGTGGATGTACAGTACATGGCTATTAGCTGGTGGTCATAATAATGTGACTCCATTGTGTATATAAAACATCTACAGTTTGACAATTATCAAAACTCATCATGTACATATTAGCAACTGCTATGTAAGCAGCATTGTACAGTAACAGAGTAGGACATTTGTATTTTAGCCATTACATGAGCTCTTTTTGTAGGAGAGAGCTCCCTGTGCTGTCTCTTTCTGGCACTAGGACCTCGGACTGCCGGAGGTGTAAAATCTCACTTTGTGCGCTACTGCACATGCGTGGTCATACCGCACGACTTCAGTTCCATCCTCCATTCTGAAAGATGTGCCCCTGAGAGTCTCCACAGTGCAGTATATGAGAGAGGTTACAGAAACCAGTGACCCTGTTAGTTACACTGCAGCACCACTGCTATACCACCATCTGTATGAGCCAGTGTGCATACTCCACTGCTACCATTGTATGTGCAGACACTGGTGTGTGTTTCCACCTGTCCGCACACCACCTGTGCTCCCCTATATGTTCCGGGATGAATACCTGTAGGCTCGTACTACTTAAAGTGCACACATTATAGAGTCTATGACTACTTTACTCTAGTGAGCACCCCCACTAAATTTTATAGGGTAATAGTATTAGCCCATTATTCTACGAATAGTGGCAATATAGGTAGTACTTACCTGTGTGACGATATCCCCATCCCCCATTCCCTATTTTTGCATGTACCGGACTGGATCTGGTACATACACTATATATGTGCGCTGTGTACTTGTCATACATACTGTAGCTGCTGCATTAACTCTGTGTCATCCTGGAAACCTGTTCTCTGAACCATAGCTAGACTTTTTGGTGCCCTGTGCCAGAAAGAGAATCGGCGCCCCCCCTATTCTTTAAATAGGGAGATAACACACTCAAAAAAGGGCCATGGCCTCATGGGGAAGGGCCAGGGAAGAGATAGGGGAGGCCAGTAGATGCTGGGGATAAAAGAAGAGGAAGCTACAAGTGAGAATTATAGTAAACAGAAAATTGACAGGCCCAAACAGTGCCCCCTGCCCTGCGGTGCCCTGTACCATGGCACAGGTCGCACTACCCTAGTTACGGCCCTGCCTGTTATACCTTGTTAATAAATCCAAGACCTGGTTAAGTTACCTATTGTGTGCATTCTAGGATACAACATAGAACTAATTGGTTGCTTATGGATAATACCACCACTTTACATTTCTTAGAAGCTTTATTAAATCTACCCCCTGACATTCATTAAGGAAAACAAAAAGCAAACTTTGTTGTTATCTAACAATGTCATCTGTGCAGCTGAAGCTGGATGAAGTTGCCCCATGTGTCAGATATTTCAGAAATTGTTAGAATTGTCTGTGATTTAGAGCCTGATCCATAGGTGCCTAAGTTTGTGTAAAATATTCTGAAAACCCCTATGGCGCATGCATTAGCCTGTGTGTATGCACAAATGTGCTGTTGCATATACAACCACCAATGGCATAAGTAATGGCGAGGCAAAACAAGGGGTGTTCTTTGGTGGAGACTGGGAGGTATAAACAGGCCGTCTCATGGGCATTTTATGGGAGTGTTGTGGATGTGTCAGTCAAAGCGGCTGTTCTAGGACACAGAGCCACAGCCACAGAGGCCATGCTTAGACAGAGTTTAGGAGGACACAGGGACCATCCCTACAACAGGGATGGTACAAGTGTCGATGGTGAATGCTATGATGTGACGATGGTGGAATGTCTGGAATCACAGGTGGCTCTGTGCAGCACCGCTGACAGTGCTTGTATTCAGTGCTTGCAAATGCTGGCACACACTAGCACACAAGGGGAGGGCTGAAACTAGTATTTGCATATTGTTTCTGCTGCAACTCCGCAAAAAAGACACATCCACGGGTGTATTAAGCCTCTGAATCAGGCCCTTGTCAAGTGAAAAGATATATGGAATGTGAATGTTCATTAATAGTAGTGAAGCCTTGGTGTGGTACTCATATTCACTTGTATATTTATTTTTTTATTATTACTATCTTTTATTTACATAGTGCTACAAGGGCTCTGTAAAAATTAATGTACGGGCAGCACCAATGGGTGGCCAATCTCTGTGACCTAAGGAGAACTATTGGGTTTCCCAACTTAACCCAAAGGCAATAGAATTGAAAACAGCAGAGTGTCTCCAGCGCTGAGAAAGGTACTTTATAGATCAAAACTTCATGTGAAACTTCTGCTATGCAAAACTAGTCCCTTATTCTCCATAAATGGGAGCCAAGCAATATAGGACTGTTAAAAATAGAGTCAGCACTTGAGATATAAATGATCAAACACCCTCTTACCCAAACATGATATATGGGCTGCATATATTTTGTTGGATGACCCAACAAAAAATAGATAATCAATAATCAAATGATTTATTAGTTAGAATTGTGAAAGCCAGGGCGACACACAGTCTGGCATCTTCTGTAACCTCATAGTGTAGATGCGTCACTTTTAAAACAGATAAATAAGTGCACAAAAATAAAAACATTAAGGCTGAAGAACAAACTGTATATTCAAAAACTTTGCAAATCCCTGAGGAGAGTGTAAGGGTGTCCACAAGTACTGTGTGTGAGTCTGACAGGCTGATTCTGAGATTGTAGTAGAGAAACCTCATTCCACCATATCTGAAGCCTCTGCAAATGTGAGGCTAAGTAGTAGTAAAAGTAAGGATGATGATGATGATTACACATAGAAATTGAGGATGCTACTTTGAAAGTTGTTAATTTGCAACAGGATGAGTGGGATAATTGTGTATCAGGCACTAATGAGGAAGTTAATGATGAATACGTTGGACAAATTGATAAAATTCAGGATGATGATGTTGTTTGTGTTGAAGTAAGTTAGCCACCAGTGGCAGCACTTCATGCTAGTGATAAGAAGGCGGCCATTGGCAAGCCTGGGCAAAGACCAAAAAAACCACCTCTTCCATGTGGAATTTTTATTCCAAAAATCTGACATTTGTCAAGGCATCTGTGGCATTGGTAGTGCCAAAGTAATTAGAGGTAGGGACGTTATTCATCTAAGCACCTCCACCCTATTCTGTCATTTGCAGCAAGTTAATTCAAGTTATTAATAAAGAGGAAGCAAGTATGACAGCCGGCATCCTGTTGTATATCAGATCTCTGAAGCCATGACGGCTATGTTAGCATTAGATCTGCATCCAATATCTGCCATCAATGCATCTAGTTTTAGCCAATTAGTTGAGGTCATATGTCCATGCTACTAAATTAAATCTCAATTCTATTTTTCCAGAACAGCAATTCCTCAACTATACCAGGACGTTAAAAGTTATTCTTTGTCTAGAAAATGCCATTGATTAAACTAAACATTACATGACTGTGACAGCACACTGGGTGGGTGTATCGCCTTCCGCAGCAGTATCTAACACATAACGCCAGCTCATTTCCAGTTAGGCTACTCTGTGTATCATTGGCTTCACTAAGAGGCATACCGGTGTCAATCTGTTGGAAAAACTCTGGGATGTGATAATTGCTTACCCTACTCAAAGTCTCAGCATGAAAGCATTTTATTATGTTTAAAATTAGGGTGTGCAGTCCAAGCCCCCTCCCACCTTCCTGCTAAGACTCTCATCAGGATTTGTAATTTCTGATAATGCAAGTAACATTGGCTGAGTCAAGTTATACATTTAATTAAACTTCGGAAAAGCAGCTAGAGACCCTTAAGGGACGCCTCTGCTATAATGCCACCAGTGCAGCTGGTGGCACTATAGCAGGGGAAAAACGAGTCATGGGGTCCCCCCTCTCTAGGGTGCAGAGGGCTGGAATCCATAGGGAAGTGGGGCCCACAAATAAAAATGAATCCTCGCTAAGGTCAACCAGCACTAGACTAATTATTAACCCCACATCCACCACTCCTTGGACAGTGGGTGTGGGGCTAATAATTTGTGGTAAAAAATAGATTTAATATTGTTTACTGGTGCATTATAGGTCTCAGATAGTCCAGTCGTGCCCAATTATATGTCTGTCAGGGCATGCTGGCACTTGTAGTATACCTGAAAAGGCAATATTACAATAATGACAGGACTTGGACACATTTTAAAAAGTTTTTTATAAAATAAGAACCCGACCCCACCATGACCCCTCATTCATTCATTTAATTTTCACTGTTATAACCCTATTCATCTGCTTCCCGGCCACAGTGATCTTGCCCTGGGCCATCTAAAACTCTCCTGTGGCTCATAGTACCAGCACTGCCGACGCTGAGTCGCATGGACTCTCGGATCCCTGACAAAATAATTATTTTCCCCTGATAGATGATATTTCCTTTGAACAGATGTCTCACATATTGAGAGTTTTTACCCCCTGCCAGTCTATGTGCCAGAGTGCAGCATTCATTACCCAGGAACACTGTTTTGGTTGGGTACGGGCTTCCTGTGATCTGGATTCCGGCAGTCGGGATGCCGACGGTCAGATCATTGACAGTGGCATCCCGACAGTCACAATGCCAACAGAAGTTTGTAAGTGTTATAACCCTTATCCTAATCCTCCCCCTAACCCTAACCCAGCTTTCCCGCAGCCTAACCATCCCCTTCCTAAGCCTAACCCTCCACCCCAGCCTAACTCTCCCCTTCCTCAGCCTAACCCTAAACCCCTGCCTAACCCTAACCCTCCCCTTTCGTAGTCTAACCCTAACCCTCCCCTTTCGTAGTCTAACCCTAACCCTCCCCTCAGTGCCTAATCCTGTCCCCTAAACCTAACCCACCTTTCCCACGGCCTAACCCTAATACTTACCATAGGGATGTGAGGAATGGCATATTGGCTGTCAGGATTCTGGTGTCAGGATTCTGATCGCCAGCATTCTGACCGGCAGGATGTCGGCTACATCCACACTGCTCTATATGTGTTGGTTACTGTGCAAACTACTACAGCGCCAGACTCCTGGGCAGTGTTCTATACCCATATATTCTATGTCACCATTTTTTCATACACTTTATTATGCTATACGGTGACCTGAAAGTCAGTGTGTACAACCTTCATATGGGTTTCACTTGTCACTCTTCATCCTGCTGGTACTCATCTCTGTGTCCATACTTCCAGGGGGTGGGGGTCTCATGAGTCTTACTAAATTTAGCACCATGTACCACACGTATCTTTTACACTACTTGGAACAATTGAAGCTGCCACTACGTAGTTCTACATTACTTAACTCTATAAATTGTTCACAACCAGACTTCTATTACAGTATCTTTGAAGCTCTGCTGACATCTTCTGTCTGATGTGTATTACTGATCTCTTTCTGTATTGACAAAACTCTCCTCAACAATTATAGGGGCCTTTGCATCATAACTAAAAAATCTATGGAGGTAATTAGGTTTAGAACTCGCATGGTGTTCTCCCTAATTACCAGAGGAATTCATCATTCCTCCTCTCCATCAGTATCTATTCCGAAAAGCTGTAATTTTTGCAATGACAGATTTTCATGAAATAGATACTTTTCCCTCTCTGCTCTACCGTACCGCAGCTGTAATCAGTGCTGCGCATGCGCCGTTACATTCACAAAATCGTCACATGTGCAGCACTGATTACAGATGCAGTAATTCTGCCTCCCTTGTGATTGTGACAGGGCTGTTACTGCTGACCGGGGATGACCTGCTGGTTGCTGCTAATCCTGCAGCCTGAATCTCAGTGCTGCGCCTCTGATAAGTAGGTATGATCCTTCTGATCAATTGTAGTTTTAATAGGGAGGTGCACCCAAGAACAATTTGATATATATGTACAAAGAGAAAAGAAAAAATGTGTTCCAACTAGGGGCACTCGCGGACTGTCAATATCTAGAATCATCTAATTGGGATCTCTCAGTCATGGTGACCCCCCCCCCAAAAAAAAATAATATATATATATACATTACAAGTAATATTTATTAAAATATAACCTTTAATTTATCCTTTAAAATTAAGACTAGCAAAATATAAAGTGCATAGTGGTACAACACCTATAGTGTTGAAGTGATACATTTGTGAAACAGTACTCACATACAATTACAAATGATTAAAATACTGCATCCACTCTCAAATATTCATATTGTTAATTGTATAAAATATTATAATTAGCCTTTCAATTCATGTGTTATATTCCATAGGATGCTCCTATAATTCAATTGTATCACACTGTCAATACCACTCACTTATTTAAGTTGGTGATTCAGTATATAGTATTCCTCTGAAATTATAGCATCCACGTCTAGGGATTTATTTCAATCTCTCTTGGAGTGCCAGTATAATATTTTATAGGGGCGTGTCCTCATCAAAGGTTTTCAACTTTATCCCTATTGTAACACGTCTCTTTAGGTTGTTTATTCAGGATTATTCAGGATTTTGCAGTGGCACACGATAGGCCCTGCATAAATTTCACATCCAGGCCCATGTGGACCTTAATCTGGCACTGCTTGCCTGGGATATCATAATTGGTTATTTAGACATATATCATTCAAATTTTCAAATAGCCCACAGACCTGTAGGTAGACTTTTTATTTACAAAATGACTCAGAGAAAGATCTCTGTGAAGTCAGAGTTAGTTCCTGATGTGTTGTAGGTCGTACTGTGGCATACAATAATTAGCCATAATAATATAATAACCATCAGGAAACTAGTATATTGTTGATAATGTTCTCAAACAATTATGTAGATATGTAGCTGCAACATGTTTTCACTGTTGCTGCATGTCAAACATTGTCATCTAGTGGTAGCCACACACAAATGCTCAACATTCACTGCATGTCACTATTTAGCAGCTTAGTGGATGTACAGTACATGGCTATTAGCTGGTGGTCATAATAATGTGACTCCATTGTGTATATAAAACATCTACAGTTTGACAATTTTCAAAACTCAGAGTACATCATGTTATCTGAGTTTTGATAATTGTCAAACTGTAGATGTTTTATATACACAATCGAGTCACATTATTATGACCACCAGCTAATAGCCAGAGTAACAGCCATGTGCAGCACGGAAAGCAGCTAGACGGGCTGGGAGTGACTCCATAAGTGCTGGTAGGTTGGCACAGGTATCTGGAGCCATGCTGACTGCAGTACATCTCGCAGCTGCTGGAGGGTACGTGGTGGAGTATTCATAGAGCGAACACAACGATTGAGGTGGTCATACAGATGCTTACTTGGGTTCAAGTCCCAGGAATTAAGGGGCCAGGGACGTACTTGGAAGTCTTGGTTGTGCTCATCCAACCACTGTCGGACATTTCTAGCCGTGTGACATGTCGCATTGTCTTGCTGGAAGATTCCATCCGCCTCAGGGAAGACAATCACCATGTATGGGTGTATGTGCTCTGCAAGGATGGATTCACAACCAAATCGGTTGAGTGTGCCTTTAACGTGGATGAGTGGGCACAGAGAATGTCATGAAAACATTCCCCAGACTATAATGCTGCCACCACCAGCTTGTGTTCTTCCAGCAATGGTTGCAGGGTGTCTGTTCTCTGATGTTTCTCATCTGGCACACCCTCATCCATCTGTTCGATGCAGCAGAAAATGTGACTCATCTGAGAAGGCAACCCTTCGCCATTTAGCGGAGGTCCAATTCCGATACAGGTGTGCAAATTGTAGCCTTTTTCACTGATGCACCTTAATTAGCATAGTTGCAGTGACCATCCGTTTGCTTCGGAGCCCCATATGGAGCCAGGTTCGCTGAAGTGTCGTTTTAGACACACGTCTGGTGGCCCCCAGTGGGCTGCCCCACTGTAGCATGTCAGTCGCACCTTCGTAGCCACTGAGTACCTCCTTAACATGTCCCAACTCTTTACGCAGTTCTATGTTACCTGCTCCAGAGTGAGCTAGCACCTGAAGAGAGAACCACCAAGGTGGTTTACAAAGAAATCCTTACGTGGAGGAAAAAAAAGGTTTTTCATACGTCTTATAACCCACCTTTAATACATTCATATTCATAAAAAGTAAAAAAAATAATTTATTGAAATGGATACTACCACGCTCCATTCCCCAGAGGCATAACATTATCTAAGTATATAAGTTAAGTTAAAATGGGATGAAGGAAATAGAAATAGTAAATATCTATGCAAGTGAAACCAGGCACATCAGCTAGTATAGATATATTTTGTAACTTATTTCACAGTTGCTGTATATCAAAAAATGGTAGCTAGGTGGAGCTCTAATTACAAATTAGGAATTCATTTGTGATCATACATAGATGTTCGACATTCACCGCCTGTTACTAATTATAAAAGATGAGCGGGTCCGGTTCTCTGAGAATCGGTCCTGCCCAAAGATAGCGAGTCTTCCCGTCTGATTCGTATCCAAAAACGAGGCAAAACATCACCAATCTGTGATGGATTATTGCGGGTTTTGGATTGCATATAAGTCCTTCCCCACAGTGATCAGCACCATTTGCTTCACTACTGCATTACTCTGCTATGTTGAGCTGTGCTGTATCCGTCCGAGGGCTGTGCTGTCCATTCAGGGGGGCTCTGTCCATCCAGGAGGGCTAGGCTGTGTTTATCCAGGGGCTAGGCTGCTTCCATCTAGGGCTGTGCTCTGTCCAGGGGCTGTTCTGTTCCATTCAGGAGGCTGTGCTGTGTCCATCCAGGGGCTAAGATGTGTCCATCCAGGGCTGTGTTCCATCCAGGGGCTGTACTGTTCTATACAGGGGGGCTGCGTCCATCCAGGGGGACTGTGTTGTTTCCATCTAGGGGCTAGGCTGTGTCCATCCAGGGACTAAGCTGATCCCATCCAGGGCAGTGCTCCATCCAGGGGCTGTACTGTTTCATCCAGAAGGCTGTGTCCATTCAAGGGGGCTGTGTTGTGTCCATCCAGGGGCTATGCTGTGTCCATCCATGGGCTAGGCTGTGTCCATAGAGGGCTGTGCTGACTCCATCCAGGGGCAATACTGTTCCAACCAGGGGCTGTACTGTTCCATCCATGGGTTGTGTCCATCCAGGGCTGTGCTGAGTACATCCAGGGGCTGTATTGTTTCATCCAGGGGCTGTACTGTTCCATTCAGGGGCTGTGTCCAAACAGAGGATGTGTCCATCCAGGGCTGTGCTGAGTCCATCCAGGGGCTGTATTGTTCTTCCAGGGGCTATACTGTTCCATACAGGGGCAGTGTCCATCCAGCAGTACTGTTGTGTCCATCCATGGGCTATGTCCATCCAGCTGTGCTGTGTCCATCCACTCCCTGTCCTCTGTCACACACTGGTGCTGCAGTAAGTCTGCAGGCCATAGCCCACTGCATTCAATGACTTTGAATAAGCACTGTGACTGCGAGCAATGTCAGTTTGTTGTAAAAAAAAAACAGTTTAAAAAAAGGTTTTTTTTAAAATATATTTGCTGGTTTGGTGTTGTACTGTGTCCATCCAGCTGTACTGTATCCATCCAGTCCCGGTCCTGTCACACAATGGTACTGCAGTGAGTCTGCAAGCCATAGCCAATTGGTTTCAACAACTTTGGTTTAATATTGTTTGTTACTGGTAATGTTCTCTGTACTGTACCCAAGTGATTTTGTTCAGCTAAAAACTAAAAAGCCCTTTAATCACTGCAGTGTGGGTTGAGCTACAATTGAAAAATGGATAAGGATCAGTTTAGGGAAGAGCAGGGGCAGCAGCTAAATACTTTCACTGCAGCTGCTGCCACCAGTCATGCCGATACTAGTCCTTCAACGTCATCTACTAAAGCTGATACCCAAGGACATAGAGGGTTTAACTCAGGGCATTTAAAATAAAAATATTTTACAGCAGTAAATAAAAAATATCTCTTATAAAGGGAAAGTACAGTATAGTGCAGAAAAACATAAAATTGCCAATATGCCATTCACCACACAAAGTGGCAAGGAAAGGCTAAGGCCTTAGTCCTTATTTGTGAGTGATGAATCTGCAACTTTCAGTGAAGCATTTTCTTTTGCCTCTCATAACGATGTAAACCCTTTTCACTCTAGAAGAGGTGTCAAAAAAATGAAAACCACTAATGCACAGGAACCAACTGTGTGCTCAGAAACATCACAAATCCCTGAGGAGAGTCTAAGAGCCCGATTCAGACACGCTCGCTAGGCTGCATTCGCTGATAGCTGCCGATGGTTTGCAATCTGCGCATGAGTACGCATTGTAGTGCGCATGCACAAACTAGTCCAGGTGATCAGGAAGTGTTCCCTCACTGTGCATAGACTGAGTGACAAGACAAGCCATTTGTGGGTGGTAACAGGGGTTGGTCGATGGAAACGGGGGAGTGGTGGTGCGAATGCAGGCGTGCTTGAGCGTTTTAACGCTGTTGCATAATTAATATATGCAAAATTAAGACGCAGTGCCATAGTACATGTCACTTGGTTGAAAAACACACTGAATCACTCACAGTGCTTGCAGTAGGGTATGCTCAGCCACAAGCGCTACGATCGCATCCGATGGTACTCTATGTTACCGATGATTGCATACACTTCTTGGAATTGATGTACATTAGTGGGCAAATTAAGACAGGCTGGTGGGCATCTGCATACACAGAGCGATCACACACCAAGACATAGTCTTGGTGCTAATGCCTTGCCGTGCGATCGCTTGCCTTCGCTGAAATTGCATAAGCTGGGTGCGAGTGAATGCATCTAGTCTGAATCAAGCCCATAGTGTGTCCGCAGGTGCAATGTCTGAGCCTGACCTTTCCAATGCTGTACTCAAAGAGGATCCTCTTCACTATTAGTGAACCCCCTGCAAATGTGGGAATGAGCTAGTGTAGATGTTCACCAGGATGAGGGGGATTTTCACGCTGGGAGGCAGTTTTCTGGAAGCTGAGGCCTGAGGCTGCGGGAGGAAACGGAGGCGAGGGGCCTGAATGTACGACCTCCGCATCCACGGGTCTTGGTCGTTGGCGAGACCTAGTCAAAGGTGCGGAATCTAACCCACGAGATGGTGTTCGCCAGTGACCCCACCAATCGGGATATGGGCTTGAGCTGCACCTCGTAAGCAGGTCGCGGTCCTTTGACTAGGTGACTAAAGCCTGCGGGAAAAAGGACCGATGAACACTCGTGGCCCAAAGGGTCGGTGCCAGTAAGGGGCATGTAGGGACACTGTACTTGAGGTACAAGGAAGTGTGCAGTGCGGACACACTCTACCGGGTTGCCGGTCAGAAAGAGTGCACCACGATGCAATACTGTAACATGTAGGTAGGGACCACAGAGTCCAGTAATGAGGTGGGTAGAGGCACTGGAGCCAGCCAGAGATTATAATGCTGGAGAGGCGGATACGTATAACTACACTCAGGCTGTGATGGTAAAGCAGTGGTGAAATGGATAGTATACTGCACACAGGTGGCGGTGGTAATGCACTGGTGAAATGGAGGTATACTGCACTCAGGTGAGGTGGTAACGCACTGATAATATAGCTGCACACAGGCTGAGGTGGTAAAGCACTGGTGAGATGAATGATATAGCTGCACACAGGCTGAGGTGGTAAAGCACTGGTGAGATGAATGATATAGCTGCACACAGGCTGAGGTGGTAAAGCACTGATGAGATGAATGATATAGCTGCACACAGGCTGAGGTGGTAAAGCACTGGTGAGATGAATGATATAGCTGCACACAGGCTGAGGTGGTAAAGCACTGGTGAGATGGATGATATAGCTGCACACAGGCTGAGGTGGTAAAGCACTGGTGAGATAAACGATATAGCTGTATACAGGAATAGATCACTGGAAGCAAGGGAACCTGGAACGAGAGACCACTAGTAACACTAGCAGCGAAAATGGTTGTTCAGGCAACTACCTGATACACAGGAGCCGTAAATATACCCCTGGAAGCCCACTGATTGGTCCACAGCATCAGCTGACCGGCCAGACTGTCAGGGGAGGAAGGGCAGTCAGAGAAGGAAGTGTCATGGCGGCGCCCATGACAGGGACTCCGATCCCCGCGCACCAGGCCGCCCGGGACACAGCACCAGGGAGAATGTTCAGCACCTCGCACGTCGCCGCACGAGCCGCCCGACTGCCCGGGAAGTCAGAGTAAGCTGGCAGGACGGTAAGGGACGGCCGATCCCTGTCTGAACTCTGACAGGGATATTTATGTAGCTGACACCAGTTTTAATAAGCAAGTTGATGAGGATGTTGTTGATGAGGTTGTTTGTGTATGTCAGGCACCAGTGGAAACAGCTGTTGCACATGATAAGAAAAAGCCCATTGTCATACCTGGGCATAAGAGGAAAAAATCCACCTCTTATGTGGAATTATTTCTACCCAAATCCGGACAACAATTGTCAAGCCATCTATAATGTTTGCAGAGCCACAGTAAGTAGAGGTAGGGACCTTAACCATCTAAGTACCTCCTCCCTGTTGCATAATTTGCAGTGCATGCATGAAAAGTTTTTGGGTAAACCAGAAACTTTGGCTAAAATAGTAACATCAGCTAACTCCCTTCTCTCTGCTAGATCCAAGCACCTGCCATCTACACCGCCAACACCTTCAACAACAATCTCCTCAATCATGATCAGAAGTAGTCCTGCAACCAATTTGACAAGACTAACTGAGTCCTCCCCTACCCAGGATTCCTCAGAAGAATCCTTGAGCGCTATGCTTGCTGGGAGTGGACGTTTAAAAAAACTTAATTTGTGGCCTCCAAAATGCCGGTGTACCCACTGTCCATTGAACCACAGATATGTGGACAAGTGAAACAGGGCAAACTAAAGATTACCTGACTAAAGATTACCTGACTGACAGCCCACTGTGTGGATGTGTAGCCTCCTGCAGCACCAATAGCAGCATCTAACAAACAGCAGCTCATTCAGAGGCAGGCTACTCTGTGTATCATCGGTTTTTCTAAGAGGCATACCATTGACAACCTCTTAGAAAAACTCAGAGAAGTCATTACAAATTGGCTTAACCTGCTTGGACTCTCCTCGGCATTTGTCATTTCTGACAATGCCACCAATATTGTGAGAGCATTACAGCTGGGTGAATTCCAACATGTCCCATGTTTTGCTCTCACAATCAACTACAAAAGTTTTTTTTTTTTTTTTAAATGACAGGGCCATGCAGGAGATGCTCTCTGTGGCCCAAAAAAATTCTGGACATTTTCGCCATTTAGCAGGTGCATGTAGAAGATTGCAGCACCTGCAAGAACTATTGAATTTGCCCTGTCACCGCTGACACAAGAGGTAGTAAAAAGGTGGAACTCCACCCTTTATATGCTTCAGTGGATGGAGGAACAGCAAAAATGTAGGGAGAGGAGGGGGAATGTACCTTATGTACCTTACTCTAGCACAGTAGAGAACACTTTTCATGTTATGCAAGGTGCTGAAACTCTTTCAAGTAGTCACCTGTGAAGTGAGTTCATACACGCCAGCTTGAGTCAGGTAATTCCCCTACTTAGACTGTTGGGAAAACAGCTCAAGAAACTGAAGGACAAGCTGAAACAAAGCGATTCCGCTAAGTATGTCATAAGTAAGTTATGTAAGTAAGTCCTTTATTCGCTTCATTAGGATCTAACGGTTGTCAGGATCTTTAAATCGGACTAATACATTTTGGCGACCATGCTAGCCTAGGTTTAAGTAATACGTTGTGACTTCCCAACAGACACAGATCTGAAGAGATCTGAAGAGATGCAAAGAGCTGTTGTTGAGCAAATTGTCAGCTCAAGCGGCATGTGACGCAGCAATGGCTCCTCTTTCAAGTGTGGTTGCCAGGAAAAAACTAGCTTTCTTAGGAGACCAAATGGAGATGCAGATGAGTCAAAAACCTCTTGATATCTGGTTGGGTCTAAAAGAATTGCCTACAATTAATAATACCTCTAACGTGACTCCATCTGATACAGTCACCATTCAAAGATGGTCGAAAATTATTTTAATGATGGAGCGTGACCAGGACGGGCATGGTGTAGGAGGTTCTCCGGCCCTTATATCCATAGTTTAACATCCTGAGACTCCCACTCGTGAGTTGACAGTGGTATCTATTGGGTTACTTACCCCTCCATGTCCTGAAGCTATTCTGGAATCCCTTAGGCTGACTGCTGCTGAGTACTGGGAGCTGATTGTTCTCCTCTGTCACAACTCCGGTGATGGCTGCCATCTTGGATTTTGATCCTGGCTAATCCGGGCTCTATCGCGGACTCTACAGTGTCTCCTGGTTCCAATCCTGCTTATATAAGGTGGTGGGAGTCACTGCTGTGGACTGCTGCAATTCTGCTGGCTTGCTATTACTATTAGACACTGGATCATATAGAATCAATGTAATCAACATTGATTAGTCCTGTCTGGAGTTTGTATATGCGATGCATCTAGTATTCCTGTCCTGAGAATCTCCATGATTACAGAGATCTAATTGGCCGGACCACGCTGTTTAATCTGGTCATCCTTTGGATTTTTGGTCCTGCACAAGGGAAGTTATATGTGTGTATGAAGATCCTTCTGCCTGCTCTGTCTGCTTTCCTGAGGTGGATGCATTTATGATATTCCTGCTGATATAACATTCCTGTGATTTCTGACTTTCTCTGCCTTGCTGATATTAGCTGCTGGGCTGTGTGGTATTTTTGTGCAGTGGGACATATAAAGCTCCCAGTGATATATCTATATATACTGCTCTGCATATCCTGGTTCATATCTCCTGAAGTCCTGTACTACCATCTGTATATTATGGATCATCTCCTCAAAGCTATTACTGATTCTGGAGCAAGGCTCAAGTGATGAGATTGCAAGAAGATTTATCTTTATGTTATAGTTTGTCCCAAGATGAGGCTCGGTGTCCTGAAATGGAGACTCATGTTCTTATTTTGGAAGGAGGTGATACACCTGTTACTGATCATCCAATCTCCTTTAAGCCTCAGAAAGTGGTATATTGGATACCCTCTGCTGCACTTGATGGCTGCGCCGATGATGTTTCATCTCCTTCTTCATTTTCCAATTCTGTAAATCTAAATACACTTGTTCAAATCCAATTTTTGGACTTATCTTCTCCACTCCCTGTGTATATATTCAAGTTTAAGGACTCCTCAGTTGTTGGGTTCTCTGAAACTACACCAATTTTTGCTAAAATTTATTCTCCTTTCCTATCTACTATGATGAAGATTGGGGACTTGTTATCAGAGATTTTTCTATTCTATATTTATTCACAAAAGGTTGAGACCTGGCCTGATTAATACTTTAGAATCTACAGTATTGTTTTGTTTTACTATTGAAACTTTATGTCTATTTCTCTGCTTGGAGGGAGAGGAGGGGGGAGAGGAAGGGAAATATTTTTCTATTAATGTATACAAAGTGGTTGAATTGATATGCCTATATTTGTACATCCTGACTTTTTGCTACTTTATATTCTGTGTGGGGTTTATGTTTTAATATTTTCTAATATGTGGGAGTAACCATATATTGTCTAGGCCGGAGAGCTAGGCCATGGCTATGGTCATTAGTTTTTTGCCTTGCTTTAAAATGTGGCCTTAATATTTTATTTTTATTTTTGTTGCTCATTTTTCGCCTTTAATACTTATGTAAATTTACCATCCGATATTCAAGATTAGGGTGGTTGGGTTTTGTAAGTAGATTAGCATAGTTTATTGGGGGGGTGTTAGGGGATCCAAGCATAACTAGGTTGGGCTAGGCTATACAGGGTGGGGGGTTATTGGGAGGTTTGTTTTGGGTGTATTTGCTTTGTTTCAATATTTTGGCTGTTTTTTGTTTGTGTGTGTGTGGGGGGGTATTTAGTGGTAGGAACCATTGCTACGGGGGGAAGGTACTATGGGATCCAGGTATACTTGAGTTGGGGTTAGGTTATACAGGGTGGGGGGTTATGAGGGAGGTTTTGATTTGGGTGTAATTGTTTAGTTTAGTTTTAGGTATTACTATTTGGACAGATGTGTATATTTTATTATAATGATCTCTTTGCTATTCTGGTATGTGATTTTTATACCTGAGCTGCCTAGGATGAGATATATGTATCATTTAAGGGTGTATTGTATTTCTTTTATCTCCGTATCCATGTGCTCGAATGGCGCCTTCAAGTTCTTTCTGCTATAAAAACTTACATCAGGAAGTACTTAATATATACTGTTATATATATCTATATACCATATTGTAATCTCTTGTATTATACAGGTTGAGTATCCCATATCCAAATATTCCGAAATACGAAATATTCCGAATTACGGAATATTTTTAGTATGAATGAGAAAGTGAAAGCTTTGCTTTCTGATGGTTCAATGTACACAAACTTTTTTTTAAAGCACAAAATCATTAAAATACAGTATACGATAACCTTTAGGCTGTGTGTATAAGGTGTATATGATACATAAATAAGTTTCCTGTATGTACACAAACTTTTTTTGATGCTCAAAATTATTAAAAATATTGTATAAAAAGACCTGCAGCCTGTGGGTATAAGGTGTATATAGAACATAAATGCATTCTGTGTTCAGATTTGGGTCCCATACCCAAGATATTTCATTATAGTATGCAAATATTCCAAAATACGGAATATTCCGATATCCAAAATACCCCTGGTCCCAAGCATTTTGGATATGGGAGACTCAACCTGTACTATGTTTATGCTCAACATTTGATATGTTTGGTTTTCATATCTGTCCTATATTTGATGAGTATATTCTTGTATTTTATTTTATTTACTTTTCCATTTTTATTTATGTATGTCTAAAAATATCAATAAAAACTACTGAATTAAAAAAAAGAAAATTATTTTAATGATAGCATTCAAATAGGCATTTCAGACAGTCCGTTTGATGACTGGCAGGAAATAAAGGCAAATTTGAGGCCCTTGCACAAACTTGCTATGCTTTACTTGAGCTGCCCACCCTCCAGTGTGTACTCAGAAAGAGTTTTCAGCACAGCCAGGAACCTTGTCAGCGATCGGCGTAGGAGGCTACTTCCTCAAAATGTGTAAAAGATGATGTCATTCAAAATGAACTACAAACTCCACGAGGAAGACCTTTACCGCCAATTACGCCGACATAATTCCGGGGCAGCTGTAATGGTGGATTCCAGCGAGGATGAATTAATATTGTGTGAAGATGATGTACACACTGATGAGGGTGAGGAATTGGATGATGATGGTGACAACATCATGCCTCTGTAGAGCCATTTTGTGTACTTAGAGATCATTGCCAGCAAGTTCAGCTGCCAATTGGTAGCTTGTTTTGTGGAGGACCAAACAAACCAATCACTTCAGCCACAAGTGGCAGTCTCTGTTGCTGAAATGATTGGTTTGTTAAACTGTGTCCTGTTTAATATAAACATAAAGGTGGAGGGCCCAAGAACAATTCCATCTTGCACCTCTATTCTTTACATTATGCTCTGTTTGGAGCATTGCTGACTGTCTTTTTGAGTAGACAACAAGCATTTTTATAGTTTATTAAACTGCGATCCTGTCTGCCACTACAGTGCCACTTTTGTATCCAAGATGTGCCAAGTTGCATTGCCACAGCCGCTGAAATCTTCTACATGCTGTTGATGAATCCCAAAAATGTCCAGAAATTGGCCACAGGCAGCATCTCCTGCATGCCCATTTCCTTTGTAAAAAAAATTCTAATCCATCAAGTTGGTGGTTTTCAAATTTAGCCAGTTTTTTGATTGCTCCTCCGACACCCCAACCCCAACCAGTTGCCCCAGGACCCTTGTGAATTGATAGGCTGTTATAAATAACGGTTCAGCTCAATAAATGCCTGCCTCCTTTGTATGTAGTTGACTCTAAGCGTAATAACTGGATAATATAGATGGTGGGTGTCATGCGAGAGACCAGAAATATGATCAGCAGCAGAGAGCATCTTCCGGCCAGGATGTGTGCAATAAAGTGCAAATACAAAAATTAGTTCTGTATATTGGTCACATACAAACATATTGACATGGTACATATAATGCGTAATGCAGGCTGAGGCAACCTGTGGCACTCCACCAGTTGTTGACAAACAACTTCCAGCAGGCCCTGCAAATAGCATAGATGCTGAGAGTTGTAGTTCAGATGGTGAGCCACAGCCTTCTTTCTTCAGATGTAAACAGTAAGTCTTGGTCCCATTATCCCCTACAACCTCCCTGAGCACAAAATAAATGTCTGTTTACAGTGTGTACTATTTAACACCTCCACAAGCAAGGCCACTGTATTTCTATTAGATGTAGAAAAATATACATAATATATGGGCTGAATCAATATTCAATCAGGATGTGGCACAAAATGGCTGCCCTCACTGTGTGTTAGTGACAGGTGCTCTGTAGATGTCACTCAGGTGATCAGGTTGTAGGTGGTTGTTTCACATAGAATTGTACACAAATGGGCTTCAGTGAAACTGCTCCCATATACGCGATGGTTCAGATACTGCATAATATCTTCTGACAAACTCTCCACGTTCGAATAGCAAACCTTCTCCAGATCAAAGATGTCTTTCAGGAACTTAAGAACTTGATCCTACATTGATCCTCCCTCATAAATTCTCTTCAGAATCAATTTTTAAAAAAAACAAAGTTCAAAACTAATCAATCCTTCCTTCCTTTCCCTTTCTTTGGGGTTGTATAGTTTATTAAACTGCCATACTGTCTGCCATTGCAGTGCCACTCTGTTTCCTAGATGTGAAATGTTGGAAGCTGAACTGCCACTTGTTTGTGTTGCCCACTGCTGTCGCTTAGCTTAGTCAGCCAACTAGCTTCCGTGCAACCTTTTGGCCTAAACTGGATATAATCAATATTGTGAGCTGTGAGGTGGTCAAAATTGACTGGAAATATATGTTATTGAGGTTAATAAAACTGCAGAAACAAAAACAGGCCCATATTATGTGATTTCAGATTTTTTTATGATTATATAGATCCAAAACCAAAACACGCAAGGGAGGTTTTTTGGCAAAACCAAATCCAGATACAAAACACGAAGGAGATACAGATCCAAAACCAAAACACGGGGGTCAGAGCACATATCTACCAAGTAGCAGCTTAGTAGATGTTTCCTGATTTTGAGTTAATTGTCAGGCAAAAAGAAGATTTAATACAATTAGATTCAATTAGACGCAAAAAAGTTTAGCCTATTGCAACTCTTCGCCTGTTTTTGCCGTATCTCCAAATTCAATTCCAGGATGTTTTCGCCTAAGTGGAAACGCAATGCACTGAGACAGGCGGAAAAGTTTCTCCAATGAATGGCAGACAGAAAGAAGTGCAAAATCTCTATTTTGAGGTGCAAATGTGAAATGATTCAGAACCCTTTGGACACCCCCCCAAATAAAATACAGACCAGCCAAAAAAAAATAAAATGACCTCAGAACACACCAAAAAAGACATGTCATTTTTGGGGCAAAAAAAAAAACGTGGGGGACAAGGATAAAAACTAGTGAAATAGGTTTCCTCGGAGGCTGTATGGATGGGGCAGGCATTTTTAGGATTGCAGGTGCATGCAGCAGGTGGATTTTTCTAATTTTTTAAAAGTGCACTTTAGCAACAAAAATATCCTAGCACTTATTTTCAAGTACCCCAAATTTGACAGGACTATTTATTTTCCATCAAAAATACTGTTTACTGTAATTTTTCACCACTTTTACAAATATGCTCCTAGAAAGCTTTTAACACAATTATGGACACAAAGTACTTTAATTAGGGCTAATAGTGCACATCTGTAATGATTTCCAGTGTCAGTGTGTCTTACTTTAGGGTACATACTGATTCCCCCAACCTATTCAGTACTTTCCGCCTGTTATGCATTCGCCTATTTGTGTTTTCGTCTGTTCTGTAATTGAATATGGCTAATCGCGGAAACGCGCATGCTGCAAATTCGCGTCCCAAACAGGCGAATGTGGCGGAAAATACAACAGGCAAAAAGTCTCTGACTTTTTGTGGCTAATTGAATATGGGCCTTAGAGTAAGAGTTTACTGCATGATACTAATTAGCGGTTAGATGAGTATTTGTAGGTTTTATAGCGATCATTCTTATGATGAATAGAATAGTGTCGTTAACTCTCGCTCTACTGCATTAAATTATACACAGTATACAGATGATAAATCTATACAAATGTTGATTGTCTGCGCTGAATAAAGCATTATATTAGTTATTTATATATAGTGAGCACTGGCGAGATCCTGCATATATGAGTCCAGCAGCTCATATCCCTGATCCGTAGTTAGCTTATAGCCACAATGATCTCAGCTCTTTCTATAGACACTATTACTCTCACATTAGTAGTATATATATTTAATAATATCAGTACATCACAACGTATAGCATTACAATGTGGGTCCAGTGGTGTACAGCTGAGTCCGACGCATTTCACTGTGTCTGCTTTATCAAGGCCTCTTGCAGTGGCGTAAGTTTATGCCAGGTGCCCGGAGGCAAAATAGGTGGTGGTACCCCCACTCCCCCGTTGGCTTCGACTTGCTCCAGCCCCCGTGTATATCTAGCTCCAGCCATCCCTGAGTTTCTCTCTAGCCAGACCCCCACAGAACAGCACACACATGGCAGCAGGGAGCGCACACACACACATTACATACAGCACAGCACACACATGGCAGCAGGGAGCACACACACACACTACATACAGCACACACATGGCAGCAGGGAGCACACACACATTACATACAGCACACACATGACAGCAGGGAGCACACACACACACTACATACAGCACACACATGGCAGCAGGGAAGGATCACACACACTACATACAGCACCCCACACATGGCAGCAGGGAAGGATCACACAGTGACATACAGACACAGGGAGGCCAGGGGTGGCAAGTACAGCAGCACACACACAGCATTTAGAGAGAGGTGGCTCACCTGTTTGTGGCTGTTCAGATAGGGACCTTCCCCAGGTCCAGCCCCTGCCTATCATTGGAACAGCTTCACCCAGGCCATGAGATCCCTGGCAGCGTGAGTTGAGAAGCTGCAGTGGTGCGCGAGTACTGCTGCTTTTGGCTAGCGGCATCCTCTCTCTCCCGGTTCCCGGCCACTCTCCACCATGGTCCGGACTCAGCCACAGGTGCACTGTCGGAGGCTCATCAGACAGAATGGACAGGCATGAGGTGAGGTCGCAGGCGGTCACATTATGCGTGACGTCCGCAGCCCGCCGAGACCACAGAGTGCACTAGAGCCGGAAGAGGAGCATCGCTGATGCTGATTGGCGCTCAGCTCAGCGGCTCCTCTGGCTTTCCTTTTACCATAGTTAGTTAGAACGAAGCCGGCGGTAGGTGTAGGTGGAAATGGCCGGGACCCTGGAGACTATGGAGCCAGATGCCCCCTTCAGGGCTGACGCCCGGCGGCAACTGACTCCATTGTCTCCTGGAGTTCCGCCACTGGCCTCTTGCCTGTGCATTGATAAAGTGGACACAGATATCACTCCTAATGGTTTTCTAAACAATTAATTTAATATTAACTAATATAAAATTACAAATTGTAGTTAAGTGAATTCCAAAATATGGGTATCTTTTTACAAAAGTTGTAATATCAATACATTCCAAGATAAGGAATATTAATCAACAAACAAGCAAAATAAATAGATTGCAATTATAAATGATAAAAATAAAAAAAAAGGTGGTTAAAGGGTGGCGTGGCCTGGATGAGCAAAGGAGCAGACGTGTTCCCGGAGAGATCCCGCAGATTGGGGAATTGAGAGGCTTTCCCCCCATGACCAACACTGGTTTTGGGGAACTACAGAACTTTCATGGAGTCACCAGCTCCTTCATAAAACCATCGGTGTTCTGTTTTCACACGGGGCCTACCTGCACCTCTGGAGCCATGGCCTCAATTAAAGAACGGGATCCGCGGCGGGCATTACCACAATTGTGGATGCACGGCACGTCTGCAGTATTTGTGGCTCAGCCCAACTTGGGATAAGTACCTCCCGCAGCACTCAATAAGCAGTGCCTGGTTGCCCATCTAGGAGTGCCTCATGAGTGTAGCAACCGGCAGGATGAGGCCCAGCAGCCATTTTAAGTAGTCCTCTGCCCCTGAGTCCCTGGACACTAGACAGCACATTTGAGTGGCCCCATGAGAATATTCTAACTGTGTAGAGTCATAGATCCTTGCCTGAGAGACAACATCTGAAGATAGGACTCCAGCACTACTGTGTTACAGACTCATCAACTCGGATAACTGGGGACAAGCTACCCACACTGTGTTTCTCCGAGACTGCCCATTGCCATCATCCATTTCATAGGTACCAACATCACCTAATCCCCCAGCCCATGATATTAGATAATAATCCCTGGCAGTGTATAACCACAATACCACTCAGTCAGCATTATTACAAAAACCTCCCTATGAGAAGACTCTGCTGGTCAGGTCAACCTCATTTATTTACCACATCAACATCTATTGTGCTGACATAATAGCCTGGGAGAGACTTGTGTTCATTGACTATGCTAATTTCATATTCACATGGCATTTCATTTATTTTTTCTCCTGATAATTCTCATCATATTGCATCTTACCACTAGATCAGAGGTTCCCAAACTGTGTGGTGCGGCACCATGGGGTGCCGCAGCGTACTTACAGGGGTGCTGAGGACGGGAAGTCCAGAGTCTCACAGCCAGAAAAGTTTAGTTTCTGGGCGTACAGCTGTCCGTCTGTCGGCTGTGGGGGAGAGACAAGATGTGGCTGATTACCCAAGGAATTGACAGCTTGTTGATTGGTAGGGGCGTGATGTGGGCAGAAGCTGCGGGTGCAGACGGAGAGCAGAGGCGGGCTCTGGCAGTTATGGATTGCCCTACCCACCTCTCATTTTACCCAAACGGAGCTGCAGAATAACAAAATATGAATGGGAAATTGGTGTGCCAATGAAAGCACCAAACTTAGGACCAACAACTACTGTATGCTGACTCTGGTCTTTGTTTCCAAAGGGGTGCACACAGGGGAGTAGCGAGGGTGGTTCCAGTGGAGCATGAGCTCCGAGCACCAATCAGGTTCCGGAATTCATGGGGCACTGCACAGTATGACAGATGCCTATTAGTTTTATCTCGGTTTGTTTGCTCTATATCCTGAATAAGTTACGGATCTGAGATCCGATTCTACATTTCATGCTTCCTCAAGCTGCCCAGATTGCCTCTCCTCCAGCCCTCCCTCCTCTGTGATCATCTTCTGTCACCTCCCCTTTCCTGTCAGATTACATTCACTTCTCACCTCTTTAATTCCCTCCCCTCTCTACCCTGCGATAGGCTCTTTGCTCCTGTCCACTCATTTCTCATTGGCTTCGGTCACCACCCCTCTCTGATCAACTCTTTGTTCCTCCCCTCTCCTTCCTTATTGGCTTCTGTCATCACCCATCTCCACTCCTTTTCTTATTGGCAGGTATGAGTTTAAAAAAAAGTCACTGCTTTGCTATGTAAAGTAATGAGGTGTTCCTAGGCATGACCACAAAGTGTTATTTGAAAGGTATTTTAAAAAATACTGTATTAGGAGACCTGACATAATGGTGATAGACAAAACATGATTAGTGGTACTCACATTAATATATGTGCAATGTATACTTGCTAAGTAGGAGCATAGCTGAGAAGGAAGCTTCCCATAGGTGTTCCCACTCCAGTGAAAGCTGCTCGGGGCAGTAATTGCAGTAATAAGCTGTGCACCCTGTGGAATCTGACTCTAGCACATGTACTCTGTCAATTTAAGTTAAATGATCAGAATATATAATACAATATTGTAGCTATATTTTATATATGGCTAATATTTAGGGAAGTGTATGTGGACATAGTTGTATGTTTGCTGTATACTTCCAGGTATATATGGATAAACTCTTGTGTTTAGATGTTATTTATTCAGAAAGGATTGTCACTGGAATATAGGTATGAAATATATATATCAAATTTATAAGAATATATTACTGCATAAGGTAAAATCTATCTAATGGAGTGCATTATATGTATTGTGTATATTAACATTGTAAGCATATTGGGTCCTCGAGGTAGAGTCAGTAGCAGTGGCATGAGACTACCTAGGAAAGTGCCAGAAATGGCATGAGCAGCTAGGTAGTCTATTAGTAATGCAGGGACAGGAGAGAAGGGTTTGTGCTGCTGGAAGTTAGGGACTAGTTGCACGGCTGTAGAGTAGGGATATATAGGCGCTGGGGTGGCAGTTAAGTCAGTCTGCAGTTCCCCCTTGAGCGCTCAGGTCGGATAGTTTCTCTGGCTTGGCTATTAGCGATGGTTGGTGGTGGCACCTGAGAGCCTCCGGCACTGAAGCCAGTGAGGACTCTTACCGTGAGCTGGGAGAAGTCACCGCAGGACCTGCTGAGCTCCGGCGGGCCGTGATCTTTGTATCTGCGGAAGTGCGGCAGCAAAAAGTGGCGGTGGCCATTCCGGAAGATCCGGATGCTGGTCGTAAGCAGGCTGCCGTATCAGAAGGGTGAAGAAGCGGAGAGTCACTTGACAGGCAGGTAGAGGCGAAGAGCCGCGACAGGCAGCTACTACAGAGGCAGTGGGGAAGGCCTCCATTCGGTCTCCCTGTACATCAGCTAAACAGTGTAACAGAGTTGCAGTTACAGGCAACTGTAGCCCTAGCCCACCCTTCATGATCAAATGAGTCGCAGCGCAGGACAAAGCGAGTGAGTAGAAAAGCACACTGCCCTGCAAGCAGCATTAAGTAGCCACAGTAGTCCACTAATTGCTCTGAAATATATATAGTATCAATTCCTACCTATCGATACTTCTAAAATTGTCGCTTTTTAGCGTAATGAGTCGCACAAGAAATAAATGCTTTCAGACTTTGAGTGTGGTTCCAAAACACAAAAAGTTATTATTCAGTATAAAAAACAGATGGTTGCATGCTGTGATCTAAATACAATTAGCGCAAATAAATCATACAGACCCAAGGTACAGTTGTTACATATGCACGCGCTCTGGACCCAGATACCGGCATCAGAATAGAAACCTCCGTCAGCAGCAAAGCAGTCAGACTGGCATCCAAGTTTAGAGAGCCTACATATATACTCTAGCAGAGATAGGCAATACAATAGAACAGTTTGGCATGATTCCATTGGTTCTTCTTCCTAGTTCTTCTTTTAAAGTATAGTTCATAAGTCAATTCATATGGACACAAAACAGCCTCCAACACCTCTGAGTCCTGTTTCCCACTGCATAATAAATCTAAGCTGGCTACATTACAAAGTACATTTTAATGTTTAACTCTCTATAGTTCATAGTTTGCAGACACATGTTGCGATCTTCTCACCGATGGTACTGGAAATCTGCAAAGACACAATGGATCAGTACAACACCAAACACGGTCTGCTTACCATGTACTAAACCTTAGATATCAAATTACATTTATTTCACAACATTAATAATACTGAATAAACCTTGAATATTAATGCTAGGGAACCATTTCATGTAAGTGTGCAGTGTGTAAGTATTGGGGAATTGAGAAAAAACTCTAGTTAGCATTGTGCGACTACGTGTTTCTTTCTACTGCGTGGGAATCGCACAACACTAAATAATAGCATCGCCGTATGTACTTATAATGGACGAGATTCACTAAAATGGCGCTGGGCGCCCAGTCGCAAAATGGCGTCTCATTGCCATTCGCAAAATGGCGTAGCGCAGATTTAATTATAAACCGATCCTGTCTCAGCCAATTATCCGGCTTCGACAATAGTATAGAAGATGACACCCTTACTGCGGACACTGAGTTTCAGACTAACAGGGAAAGGAAAGGATAAGACTATAAGACTAATGCAGTCGTTCCATGGAGACAGAAGCTAATTATTGGTCTTACATTATAATTTATAAAGGATTTGGGGTAGGAAAAGGTAGTTTGAGGAAGAATCACTTCAGGAATGCTTTTGGCTCTCAGCCAGCTTATATAAGAAAGAAAAACAGTATAATTTAGCTGTTTATATAATACAGGCTTACCTCTACTGACTTATATGTAATTCTAAATTTGTCAGTGTATATGGATATACATTTGCAGCAATATTATTAAGGAAGACTGTGTTGAACTTTAATGGACTTTGAACTTCCTTTTGCGCTGCCAAGTGATACTAGGATTTATGCTCAGGTGGTTCTGGACATATTAAGGACCTTTATCTGCTACATTAATGAACTTCGTAGGCAGAGGCTAAAATACTGAGCAACAGTTTATGTATTAATCTTTATAATAGTTTATATTAGTGTAAAAGGTATTCCATTTGCATAAGGAAGTAAAATTGGTGTTATATATGTAGTGAATCTTGTATCAATATGTTTTTCCTCTGAATTTATGACATATGTAAATACAAAGTGTTAACCTACTATAAGTAGTGTGCAATACTTACCTCTAGGAATTCGAAGAGCGTCATCGAGGGAAGCCTGTGGAGAAAAGTAACAGGTGGTCAATTCATTATAGTAAAGTATTAATGCACCAGTATTGTATGAATTACATGTCACATTAAATTCATCATATTACACCATATAACTCAAAAAGGGCATTCTTAGGCTAACAATATAACCCCAGCCTAGGTGGAGGCACATATATTGTTAAGCATAGTATCTGGTAACCTAGGCTCTATTTATAAGGTACAGGAGAGAGGGTTACAATCTGCTCTATTGACTGATAACAATGATTCAAATGAGATAAAAGTCAGATCTTTCGTGCTATACACAGGGCCGGTGCAAGGTGTCTGGGCGCCCTAGGCAACATTTCATCTACTGCCCCTGCTCTCTCCAATTCATACTATGCCACATATTAGTGATCCCAGTTTATAATATGCCATACAGCAGTGTCTCAAATTCATAATATATGCCCAACAAATATGCCACACAGCAGCCCCAAACTCATACTGTGCCTCATAACACTGCCCCAATTCATAATATGTCATACGTACATCTCTGTCACAAATTCATTATATGCCACACAGCTGTATCCCCTATTCATAATTATGCCACACATCAATACCTCCAATACATAATATGCCACACAGCTGTGCACCAAATGTATTATATGCCACATAGCAATGAATTATGCTACACAATGCCCCTAATATATATGCTACACATGTGCCCCAAATTATTTATATGCCATACAACAGTGCCCCAATACATTATGCCACACATCCATGCCCCAATATATATTAATTCCACACAGCCATGCCCCAATATATGTCAGCACCCATTAATGCCCCAGGCACACACATATACACCTCACCCTGCCAGAACTCATTAAACCCACACATACACTAACTCTGTCAGCACTCAATAAAACCACTGCCACCCCCACACACACTAAGCCTGTCTGGACTCATTTACACACACACAAGACCCCCACTACCTACACACACCTGCATCAGCCTTGGTTATCAGTAGTCCCGTCCTGGATTGAAAGAGACATCCTTTGTTTGTGGACTAAAGCCTAAAGCTGCCTAATGGTAGCACCGGCCCTGGCTGTACATAAATAAAGCAGTGCCAAAGAAGCTACCCCTTAATGTCAGATCATGCATTAACAAAGCATTCTATTCTCTTAATGGGACCTCAATGCCCAGCGTGATACTGCCACTGTTTGCTCTTATTCTCTTCATTTCAGTATTCCCCCACAGAGTACTTATCAGCTGGCATCGGGATCTCCTCCTGTAGGGCTTCTCCTGTCAGGATTTGAACCAACCCCCCCAGGACCCAGTGTAAATGTGTCACCATTCCCTCCCAAGGCCCCAGTATGTGTATCACCATGACCCCCACAGGCCCAGTGTGTCACAATATCCCCACCAAGCCCCAGTATGTATGTCACCATGCCCCCTCCCCCAAGCCCTGGTGTTTGTTTATATGTTGCCCCCCAGCATGTATATTACCATGCTGATCCAGTCCCCAATATATGTATCTATGTCACCCCAGGCACATGTTTGTCTCTTATCATCTTTATGTGTGCCTGGCCTTTCTGTTTCCTCCCATTACTCCTCCTTTTATATTTGTACCCCCACCTACTTGTACCATTTACTCTCACCAACCACCTTTCCCCTGTAACTTTCACAAACCACTGATCCTCTTGCCCTGCACTTTCTCCGGCCTCTCCTTTTTTTTCACTTCTGCCCTTTTTACCACTTACCTTCATCCTCCTTTTCTGCTGAAGGCGATGTAGACCTGCTGGCAGCCGATCAGAAGTGACATGGAGAAACCTGAGGATGTCACCTAAGGAAATCTTTTTACATACCTGAGTGACAGCTCTGATGGTTTTTGATTTAGATTTAGGGGCCTATGTATCAAGCATGTTTTTCATAAAATTATGTAGAAATAAGTTTCTGCATAATTTTATGAATTGTTGCTATGCACTAATAACCTAATGCAGGAGATTTCTCAGAAATCTCCTACAGAAGGCTAATTAGCTCTGCAGATTGCAGTTCCCATTAAAAATGGGGGCTATGGTCTGACCCCTATGTACCAAACTCCAAAAAGCATAGCTTTTCAGAGTTTGGCAGGGGTGCTGCAAAAAAAGTCTGAGACACTAATGGTGCCATGAACCAAGAAAGTTTGGGAACCAATGCACTAGACGGTACTATAATTTTCGTTTGAGGAATAATTGTCCATTGAGATGTAAAACTTGCACATAATCATAGTCACAGTCATTCTAATTTAACATTGACTAGACCTTCAGTGTCTTCTAAAGAGGACTTTATTGCCATTTCCAAAATTGATAAATTCATTGCACCTTCATCCACCCGTAAAGACACAATGGACAAGGGGAGGTAACAAGAAGGGAGATCTTGCTGTAGATATCACAGAGGACCAGCCCCCTTTACCTACACTCAATGCTTTAGACCCCATTACTGTCTCTGGCTCAATACCATCCCCATTGTCATATACAGAAGTGGTTATGGCTTTAAGAGAAACTGTAGAGCCCTTATTACAAAAGCGGGTGGATAAGTTCATGGGTGCAGTGGTTGATTTTAAGACACAAATGGCCTCAATCTCTCGCCAAGTAACGAAAATATCATTGAGACTAACTTTCATGAGCTTTCCAAATTAAAACAAATAACTCTCATCAATATCGTCCACTCAACTACACTTACTAGCTAAAGTAGATGATCTGGAAAACAGATCCAGATGAAACAATCTACAGTACAACTCATAGGCCGCAATGAATCTATCTAAGGCCCTGACCTCACTAAATTTCTATTGTCAGAACTCCTGGAAATACTTGGTGTATCATCAGAACTATCTACACTGGAAAATGAATGGGACTTTTCGAGACTCTAATATTACCCGACCCATTTAAATGCCTAAATTGCCATCACAAAGAACTTATCTGGTCAGCTGCACAACAGAAAGGTTCTATTCAATGGGATGGACAATACCTTTTTATCTTTCAAGATTATTCGGCGGAAGTGTCCAGCGCTCGCAGGAATACGTCCCCCATCTGCTCACAATTGGTCAAAGCTGGCATTGGATTTGCCCTCTTATAACCTGCCAGACTCCACATTTATACCCCTCAAGGCAGCAAGGATTTAATGGAAGCAGCAGATGCTCAATCTTATTTACAAGAAATGGATCAGGCATCTGGTCTATCTGGTTCCCCTGCAGTGGACCAAACTGATTGATCTAGCAGATTCTCTTTTGTTCTCTCCTGGTTAACTTTTCAGGTGTCACATTTACAGTTTACATTTGCAAGTTCTTTGCTAAATGTTGTTACTCATTTTGCACTGATTTCTACACACTAAGATTTTATATATAACGCGCATACTGTAATAATTGTATTCAGCCTACTGGAAATATTTTGTTGTCCCCCTGGTTGAAAGTCATGTATGTGCCCATATATTATCTATGGTTTAGTCTCTTATAGTTATTTGTGCAATTTCTTGTTTGGCTGTGACTGCCATCTTGTGATATACTCTCTTCTCAGTTCATAATGTTCTACTTTTCGCATTCCACTGTATTATTACTTATATCCATCATTATTGGTAATATTCTGGTCCATATAATTTACAAACATATTGTTCATCAGGTATTCTAAATGTATTAGGATCCCATGTTGCAAATGCTTCTGTCATCAGTTGGTATATTAATTTTTCACATCTTGTCCATCTAGCATAGGTGCATGTGGAGGGAGGACATTAAGATTAAATTGTATATTATTGCCTGGATACCTCCTTTCTAATCCTATATTATAACATTCCATCTTAGATTTTGTACATGGAATGTCCGGGGGATTCACTCTCCAATAAAGAGGAGACGAATTCTGATGTATCTTAATAAAAAGCAGGTAGACGTGACCTACTGTACCTTCAAGAAGCTTATGTATCCCCCACTGAACATGATATATTAAATATATTATACCAGCGGGTGTTGGCTTCCTCTTCCTGTTCCTCCAAAGCTCATGGAGTGGCAATATTGATCCGCAGAGGAATCTTGTATACAATATATTCGACAGATGTTGACTCACAAGGTCATTATATTATTTCAGATGTCACTTGGATAATACTAGGTATATTTTATGCAATGTCTATGTTCCTACTGACTGTGACAAGTCTTTTCTTTTGGTTCTGATTAACATATTACTCCCTCTGGCAGATACACAAATTGTGTTAGGCAGAGACTTTAACTTAGTTGCATCCACAATTTTAGATAGGAAAACTACCTCATGTACAAATCTTAAGCAACCCAGGCTTGGACTAAATTACTTAGCCTCTCAGTTGGGTCTCATAGATAGATGGAGGGGGACACACCCAGTAGATTTAGATTATACATATTATTCGGCAACTCACAACACATTCTCTAGACTTGATTATTTCTATCTCTCTAACTCACGACCCTAATGGTTCTAGATACCAATAATGATCCTATCTCTATCTCAGAGCATGCTCCTGTATGGGTAGAAGTATAGGGGAAATTTTCTCCTTGGGCCTTGCTCCTAATGGTGTTTTCCAGCAAAACTTGCTTCCTCTCTCCAATTTAAGTCCATGTTAGAAGTGGCTTTGGTTGATTATGAGTTTAATAACCAAAACCATAAATATAATCCTTGTTTTTCTGGCAAACACTAAAGCAGTGTGTTCTTGGTGGAACAAGATACGATTCTTGGATACAAAGAGTTAAGCCACACAAACAAATATATGTTAAAAAGATATTTATTACAAAGTAAAAGGAAATATACTTAATTTGCTTGTCAGATCTACTTAAAACATAGATGGCTTCATTCCCAGGAGCCTCCTCCAACACCTTGAAGCTGGGATCTCGTACATTGAGCAATAGGCTAACTGTATACTGACAGGTTACATCTTATATAGGAAAGAAACTCATGCATAAGTATTTAACAAGTACAAAGGTAATTTGGAAATATTAAGTAAAAGAAAGAGGAAAGAATAGACAGTAGGGGGCACTGTTGCCTCAATTCTGAATGTTGGACATCCCAACAATATATGTACTTAGCTTAACTTAAGGTAACGCCATGTTTATTCAGGATTATAATGTCTGGTAACATATCTGGAAACAATGAGACACTATTGATTTAGGATTAAACAGTGAACTTTGGGCATTGCTAACCTTTTACTGACATAGCAACTTATATATGCACATAAATGAAACTGCTGTACTTGTTAAATGCTTATGCAAAACATTGTCTCCTTCTTGAAAAAATATAGATCAGAGCAAGACTCCATTTATAGGTCTGCACAATCATCTCTGATGGACGCTTTTCAAGCCTTGAAGGCATCCCCCTCACCAACATGGGTTATTATGAGTTCAAGCTTCACTTCAACCAAATCCTCACACAAATAGTCATTATCTTCAAACAGGCAGATTCCATTTTTTCAGATACGGTAATAAACCAAGCCGACTCGTCTCTAATTTATTAAAAGGAGATAGAAGTCATACTAATATAGCAGCACATAAAGATGAACAATCTACCATACATTTTAAAGGGGATTAAATAGTGGATATATTTTATCAGTATTAATAGAATCTCTTTTCACAGGAGCCTATAAGGGAACATCAAAGCAGACCTTCTGGGTGGGAGTCTCTATGCTGCAGATTTGCTTCGCAAAAGCACATAGTCTAGTAAAATCACCACAATAGAAGTTGACCAAGCTATCAGGATGCTTAAACCCCTAAAAGCATCAGGGTCTGATGGCCTTAGTGGTGAGTTCTATAAACCTTTATGCCCCTATATAGTTGAAATTCTCACTGATGTTTTTAACACCATATTAGATGGTACAATCCTTCCTGTTCTTTTTAATTCAGCCACTGGGAAAGTTCTACCAAAACCTGACAGGGATCCACTTTTACCTTCATCATATAAACCCATTTCTCTACTCAATGTAGATTATAAAATATTCAAAGTGATTCTCCCGTCAATTGTACATCCCGATCAAACTGGTTTCATTTTGGGTCACCAACATCAGAAAAGTCCTTACTATTCTACAGTCCTCAAGTGACTCTCCAGTGGATGATCCCGGGTTCCTTTTATCTGTAGACACTGAAAAAGCTTTTGACCTGGTGACCTGTGATCATCTGTTCGAGACACTTTGTCGCTTTAGTTTCCCCTCCCTTTTTATTAGTTTGCTGATTTCTTTATACTTCTCACCTGTTACTCAAGTTTTATCTAATAGATATCTCTCACCACCTTTCTATATCCAGAGGGACAGAAGACATCCCCATTTTCTTTGCAGCTGCCCTTGAACCATTAGCAATAACCTCACAGGAATGCTCTACTTTCCGGCAAATTAGAATTAGAGACCAAGAATGCAAATTATCATTATTTGCAGTCGATATGCTGCTCTTTATTTCAGGCCCATTACACTCTATACCAGCGATCCTAAAAATCATAAACATGTTTAGACCTTTGGCGGGATACCGCATTAATATGGATAAATCAGAGTTACTCCCTATCAATACCTCATTACTTTTATCTTCCCATTCACAAACAGTTATAGTTTCTTTATTTACTGTTATGTCACATAATCAAATATTTAGGTATTATTATCCCATCAGAAATCTCATCACTATATAACTATAACTTCTTGCCAGTAATAAACAAAATACGATTCCAAATATTGTGCTGGAACGATCTCAAGCTTTCGTTGTTAGGGTGCGTAGTTGGAATCAAAAGCATAGTATTTCCTAAATTAGTGTATCTGCTACAAACATTGCTCATTACACTTACAAAAGCTGATATTCTGCAATGCACACAAATCTTTTCTAAATTTATCTGATATCATCAAAATCCTAGAATGAATCGCACTTATTTACCAAAAACGAAAGGTGGACTTAGTGTTCCTCAAATTGCAGCATTTGTAAAATCCGCTGTGTTCCGCTATGTGGCCAATTGGCTATTACACACTGATCACTACACTAATCCTGCCAAATTTGGCCACCTCTCATGAATGGCGTTCAAACACTACCTGCCTGACTTTGACTCAATTATAAAGTGTTCAGAAAGAATTCTTCCTCATCTCAAGTCAGCTTGTCTATAAAAGGTCCATCTTCGTATATTAAATCGCACTTATATACCTCCCACACATAGAAAGCATTATGTACCCTCGGACTCAGGGAATTGTATCAAATGTGGCCAATCATATATCTTCCTCTCACATAATTTACCTAAACACCTAAAGCACCATAAGCACCTAAACTATTTAAATTCTATACAACAACTTCAACTAACTAAAAATTCTCCAGTTTCCCACTTTACTGACTTTTCATCATAGGAATCTGATCTATCCCTAGTCCCATGGAAGCCTCTACTGACAGTAATGGTTGCAGTAGCCAAACACCTAATTCTTAAACATTGGATCTCATGCTCTTCTCCTACCTTAACTGAATGTCAGATAGCTGTTCTAGATGTACTCTATCATAAAAGATGTATGACCACTTATAGTTTTGTAAGCACGTCAGAATATAAACTCTTGCAAGCAGGGCCCTCTACCCTCTTGTGCTTCTCCTTACTTTATTTTCATCTACTTCTTACTCTCCACTAGGGCACCTAACATTTGGTTGCTTATGCTCTGTTGGTTATTTGGGTGTTATAGTCAATGTAGCAATGTATATTATACCTGTCTTTGTCAGGGCCAGATTAAGGTCTGTGGGGGCCACAGTAGTCATGCCCAATGTGTGTGCCCAATAGTAATGCCCTAGTAGTAATGCCCCCTGTATAAATGTCCTCAGTAGTAAGAGCCCTGTAGTTGTGCCCCCAGTAGTGTCATGCCCCCTGTGGTAGTGGCCCCAGTAGTAGTGCCCCCTGTTGTAGTGCCCCAGTAGTAATGCCCCGAGTAATGTCCCCTAAAGTATTGCCCCCTGAGTAATGCCCCTAGTAGTAATGCCCCTCCAAGTAATGCCCCCAGTAGTAATGCCCCCTCCGAGTAATGCCTCCAGTAGTAATCCCCCCTGAGTAATGCCCCCAGTAGAAAAGCCGCTTGCACTGAAAAAAAAAAAAAAGCTAATACTTACCTTAAGCCACGTCCAATCCACCCAGCTGCTCCTCTGCACTATGGGAGAGACATCATGATGTCTCTCCCATAGTGCACTGCATGAGCCGAGCTCACGAATGAGCACCAGTCTCCGGTTCCGGCTGCGTGGGAGGGAGCCGGGCATCCACTGGTTACATTCTCAGGGGGCACCTGGCAAATGGTGCCTCTCTGCGGCTCCGGGGTTAGGTTGGCCAGAGGAGGCGGAATTGGTTCCATCTCCTCCGGTTCACATTAACCCCGATGGGTGTGGGGGCCCTTCAGGTGTGGTGACCACCCACAGCTATAGCGAGCGGCCAAAAACATTGCTGCCCAGACCGAGGCATTCCCATGAAAACACCTCCGTCTGGGCAGCAACGCCCCTAGCACGCCCACCAAAGGGGGCGTGCTGTCACTCAACATCGACAGCATGCACCCTTTGTAGCGAGACCCATAGCGACGGCTTGCCCGACGCTATGCGGGTCTCGTGCATGGGCACGATGGAGCCGGCTCCCTCATGCGCATGCGCACTTGGCCAACATCGACCCACTTGCGAGCGCTCAGCGCTCGCGACCGGATCTGAATCAGGCCCTTTGTCCTCCATTGTATTTGTATTGCACTGTTAGTCACTTTTTTGGTTATATACTCGGTAAGGCGCTGCGGAACACTTGTGGCACCATATAAAGAAATAATAATAATAGTATTGACAAGCGGGTATTGTCCTTCTCTAAAAAATGGGGAGCATATGTAGAGTGTTTACCTTTCCATCTGAAGACTAAGAAATGGAAAGTTTTTGAACATACAGAATGGATCCTGTTATGCCAGATAACCTAATATACTTCCCTTCTAAAATTCCTTAATGATATCGCCCTATTGTTCTTAATGCAAATTATTGGACTAATGGAATATATACCCCTGCTTATTTTAGCCCTGTTTTCCCCTGTAGCTCTGTTAATTAGACCATGTTGCAACATGGGTATTGCACACTCCTGTGCAATATGAATGTTTTATTTTTACTCAGTTGCATTATTGCAATCTTGGTGGATATAGTAATTCTGACTACCGTTATGTGGTTCATAAAAGTTTTATCTCAGATATTTCCTTTGTACAGCTATATAATTTACAAGTTTATATTTGTAAAACCAAAAGCAATTGATTCTTTCATTCTTTGTCAAGAAACACCTCAAACCAGTGACAAGATATTGTACTTTGTTTTATTCTTGATATGTATTTTGTATTAATCAATAAACAGTTTTTTAAAAAAATGGTTTAAAACAAGACTGAGTTTAAAACCTAATTTTACAAGAGGCTGTAATACACGCTACCAAGAATTTGGTAAGACTAAGGGCCATATCCAATTAGCCCTGAACACTGGGCGCTAATTGATCCCCGCAATCTGTTTTTTTCCTCCCCATCCCATTAATTCGGGTGAAATAATAGGATAGTTCGCCTGTTAACACATAGGAGCCGCGATAAGCGGCACTATGTGTTCTCGCCTTTTTTTGGCCGGAAAAACGTCACTTATCGTGGATTATTTTTCGGGACACATCAGGTCCCGAAAAAACCCCCCTGATAAGTGCCATTGTCAGGCCGACTTCGGGGCTAATTGGATAGCCCCAAGCAAACAGCGGGCGAGCTAATTAGGCGCTGTAATTTACCGTGGCTAGTTGGATATGGCCCATAATAGTAGAAATTCCTTTGTCCACATTACATATTAGATTAAAATCATTTTCTGGTGCAGGAAACCCTGTTAATACTGCTTAGCTAGGCAATGATATATTTGAAGAGAATATGTTCAGAAAGTGATTCAAAGAGTCCTTTCTTGATGTCAAACCTAAGCAAATCATGCCTCAACCTTAACAAAAATGTTCACATTTTCAAAATACATGTTACAGTAATATCACCACAGATGTAATCAGAAAAATATGCAGACTTATGAAAAAATTCAGTTTATCCTTTATGTATAACATACAGTTTTTAAAAATTATTTAGAGTACAATATATAGCTATATGCAAATAGGTTTGCATTAAAAGGGTTCTTTATTCATTTCTTTTTCATACTAGCCTGCATGAATCATCAAAAAAATACACATTCAGACACCAACTGTAAATTACAAGTAAAGTGTACATATTTGATATTAATAAAGCACAAATGACACATGTTTAATTTACAGATCCTTATTTTAAAATATTTTTAAACAACTAAAATAATATGTACTATTATGTATTTGACAAAGAATACTGCTTAATGGTAATACAGTCAGACGACCTTTTTATTGGACATGTTTTCAAGCATGTGAACGTTTACAAGAGTAATGAGTAACATTTTTCCTATTTCCATAAATATAACATTATAGCATTACAAGATATTAAAGTTCTAAAAGATTTTCTAATGGCATATTCTATTATTGTTAACCTATATTATTTAAATAAACAAGTAAGAATTTTAAAAGTAAATAAATTAAACAGTTATTTATATTTCCAGATTTAGGGATAGATTTAAATATCTAATAAATACATTTAAATATATTTAAAGTAATAAGTAAAAACAAGCTTTCTTTAATTTAAAAAATGAAAGTTGAATTATTATAGCATTTTTTTCCATTACTAAAAATCAGGTAGTTTTTATTTGTTTTTGCCGTTTTGCGTCTAATATTTCCTGTCTATAGTTAGTTTAGTAAAAAAAAACTAAATCTTTTGTAGATTAGTAGCAACAGGCAAGTAGAAAAGACTAGAAAAGTACTATGGGCACTATTTGCTACAATCCGCATTTAGAAAATATCACATGGAAGCTCTGTTCTTGTGAAACCCCTTCACATACTCTTCACTGTATTTTTTACAAAAAATACAGTGAGTATGCATCCGCGCATGCGCCGCCGGCCGCTGCTACCACAACGTGCAACCAACATTCCCCGCAACTGCCCCCCACCCCGCTTGATACCCCCCATCTTACACCTACCTGCCTTGTGATAGGTGCTCCAGTGAGGTTCTCTCTCTGGGGCTCCAGTCAGCTCGTCTCCCAGCTCCTGCACTGAGACTCCGGTCACCTGCTTTATGCAGCCACTGACCATTGTCACAGTACAGGAGCCTGGAGACCAGCTAACTGGAGCCCCAGAGGACATCACCGGAGCACCAATCACCAGTCCCTGGATGCAGGTAAGTGTTTTATTTAACTATTTTTTTTTACGGTAATCAGCTTGTGGTCTATTTAGACCACACAACTGATCACCGGGGTCGGCTAAAGGGCAAAACTACTCTAATTGCCCTTTAATAAATGTATGTGGGTCGGCTAAAGGGCAAAACTACTCTAATTGCCCTTTAATAAATATATGTGATACTAAAATAATGTGAAAAGGGTGTGAAAACACAATTTTTCTAATTTTTTAGTCAAATAATATTGATAAATAGGCCCCTATATGAAACATTTTGTAAAAAATACAATAAATATTTTCTAATTACATACATCGCAGTGTAGCATTATAACATTATATTTTATAAAACAATATTTATAAATACTTCTTTATGATAGTAAGGTGTACAGTACTTTATGTAGTATGAGTCTTTTGTTTTTATTTAATAATTCTGCTGGTAGTTATACATAGTACGTTTGAAGAAGCTAAGAAGATATCTGAGGACTGAATGTAAATCTTTCTCTTCATCTAAATTTATGCTGCACGTCATCTGCAAAATAAGTTAATAATCCATCAATATCATATATAGAACAATATATACAATTATTCAGATTGATTAACATAAAACATTGAAAGGCCATTCTATTTAAAAAAAATGCCTAAATTTGTAGTTTATATGCTTATTACCCAGCATATATGAAATTACTTGTCATTTTCAAGACTTGCTTTTTTTGTGTATTGCAAGGCACTTTACCATTGAACATCAAATGATAGACTATTTGAGAGCATTTTCGGTAAGGTGGTAAGTGTTGAACTATGTTGGTAGCTTTATGACTGACAACTATTTCCTATGCCAGTGACACAACAGATTTTTTTTAATAATTATGATAGAGAAGTCAAAGGTCTATGCTGGGAGAAAAAGGAATCAGAGGAAACGCCTATGGAAACAATGTATACTGATAGGTCAGCCGCTCTTAAAACATTAGGTTAGTAGACAGAACAGTTTTTAAGCAATGCTAATTCTATGTGACTTTTAATTTAAAACTGAAACACTATGATTATAAACTTCAATGACTAACCCTCGGTTACAAAGATTATAAATCAGTTTTACTATTTATGCACAACTGGATGTTTTTAGCATACAATAAATATAAAATAAAAACATTTGCTTGTAAATGTGACAACTATTGTTGGAGCGTGTCACAGTTATATTAGGAAAAATGAATACATTTATAGCTGTTCCTGTTGTTATTTGTACATAAATAATACTTACATTATTTTTAGAATGAGAAAAGGCACTTATCAGTATACGAAAATTAGCTTTTTCACTTTCGCAAACTCTCTCCAGAGATATTATTGCTCTGCAGGAGATTTCTGCAACTGACACATTCTGGAAGAAAGAATTCTAATCAGTACAACTTATGAAACTGACATGCTCAATATATCTCTAAATAAAAGGATTAAATGATAAGTAGAGATGAGTATATACTTTAAAACGTTTTATCTGCATTAATCAATGTTCACATTGTTAGAATCAATTAATTGAGCAAACACTTAAAGGGGCTTTTAAATATGGACACCTGCCCCATTCTTAAATAGCACATATATGTAATAATTATTTACTGCATTGGCATCATCTTGTGGGGAAATAAGTGTTTTCCTGCTCAAGCGCTTACTTATGTGGGTAATGGAAATATGTTATGCATTTGGAATGAAAATGGGCATATATTTAATATGGCACTTGAATGGGGTGATTCAGTTCCAGACCATTCATGTGCAATATTCCTGTTCACAGCTGTTCTGCTTCTTCAGTAGAGAAACATTTCTTCTGTCAACAGATATATTTCCATGCCATTAGGTAAAGTTTGGGATACCTGGTCAAGTACCCTTATCAATTTGCTATCTTAAAGTAAATTTTGTCCTCTTTAGTGGCGTGACATACTGTAAGTGATGTGCAGCAGCTCTTCATATTCTCTAGTATGACGATTAGCAGTGGTGTGAGATCTTTCATTATTATTTAATGTTCATGTTTCGAGCTTTGATCTTGTATCATGCAAAATTATTGATCTTAAAATTATTGATTTGTTATAAATTCAACTTGTAGAAAAGGAATTTGCAAGTGTGATTATAACATCGGTACTTGTTTCTGCAAAATAATATGTAGTCTAAATTTAACATGTGATGTTACAGAGCAGGTCTTTTTAAGATGGTTAAGGTCATCTTGTGATATAGGAGACTTGGGTAATTGCCAATAACAAAGGAATGTGCATTAATAAGAGGACTGTATTCTCATAAAGATCATGAATTGTACTGAGCATGTACTGTACCACCTTGATTTCTTCTGTACTTGTTACAGTACAAACAGTATATATAGCACTGTATGTTATTTGCTGTACATTTGTCGAATCTTGCAAATTCTGTCAGTAAATATATACAACTAAATCAATGGTTATCAAAGAAAAAAGTGAAAACCAGGCACTGATTGCAGAAAATATTGTTTTGCACATAGCCAAATAATTTTCAATCAGAAGGAAATATTATGATTGAATTATTTGCAATATATTTGTAAATAATTCAGATTACATTAATATACTACTATTAATATTATTATTATTATTATTATTTTGACTACACTTTAAGGATTTTGTGTTATGAGAGTATAAGCACTTTTTTTCTACATCTTAAACCCATCAGAGATCATCTATACAGTATAAAACTACAGTCAAATGTAATTTATCAAAGCTTTATTAATCATTTTAGAGCTTTTACCTCTGCAATGCCAATATTCGGTACAAGTGATGAGTTACACTCGATCTGCAAGAAATAAAATAGTAATTGCTTTAAAAAGATAATCAATAATATAAAGTAACATTTATAATTAGTGCTATATGTGCAGTGGCCACATATGAATATGTAATGTTTGAAAATGTAGCGGTATTAATGCATATATCCATTGCAATTTCTTATGCAGGTATTTTACTTTTTTATACTACTTCAAATTGCTTATAACATTCTGACTGGAACAGTTTACTATGTTGTGGTGGTTATTATATGGTCAACAACAGATTTGTTTTGAAAAAAGATGCACTGCTTGTGTACTGCAAGTCATGGCTGCCACTGATAATAATTAGACTACAGAAGTTGCGTGAATGTATATTTTAGAATAATATATATATATATATATATATACATATATAAAAATATATATAAAAAATATTCATCAGCAAGCACTAACGTAAAACATACAACATTCAGGGGTGGTGCACAAAAGAGTCACTAATACCTAATAGAGCACTGTGACACCAATGGTTGGGAAAGTAATGCCGACAGTCGGGATCCCAGCAGTCAGAATCTCGATACAGGGATCCTGACAGGGTTAACATACAGACACTTGTTGGTCAGTATGCTAATCCTCACCCTCTCTCTACCTTAACCCTCCCTCTTTGGTGCCTAACCCTAACCTCCCCCCTTAGTGCCTGAGCCTAACCTCCGCCTCTCTGGTGCCTAACCCTAACCCTCCCCCCTTAGTGCCTAACCATAATCCTCCCCATAGTGCCTAATCCTAACCCCTAACCTTAAACCTAACCACCCCTAACCCCCCGATACTTACCTTCAGCATGCTGTCGGTTGGTATTCTGGAGCCGGGATTCCAACTGCTGTCGGGATTCCCGCACTGGGATATAGTCCAACGGCATGCCGTGTGGACACATGCTGACTACATACCGACACCAACAATATGCAAAAAGACAAAATGACTAAATAATTCATTTAATTAATTAATTTACCACTGCAATTGATCTCAATGGTCATGTTTTTTTCTAGTTAGTAAATAAATTATTTTTTTTCTATTCTACATGGAGAGTGCACATGTTAATTATTAATATACTAGCATTATTGAAATAAAGTTGATCAAATTGAAATAAACACAAACATACTGACCCATATCACTCATAGCAGTGTTTTCCAACCTCTGCCTTCAAGGTATACTAACAGTCCAGGTTTTAAGGTTAGCCATACTTGAGTACAGGTGACTTAATTAGTACCTCATTTATTTTAATTGAATCATCTGTGCATAAGCATGGCTAGCTTTAAAACCCAGACTGTTAGTGTGCCTTGCTTTAAAACCAAGACTGTTAGGCTAGCTTTAAAACCCAGACTGTTAGTGTGCCTTGGGAAACTCTGACTTATAGTCATTACATGACTTCTCGTATCTGTCTGAGATGTTCTACCAATGGTTGCCAAAGATAATACTGCTTTAATAGACCCACCCATGACTTTAGCAAGAGTATATATTCTTACCGGTCGTCTGTAAATTGATGTCAGATTCTTCAATTCATGGATGATCTCTTTAAATGCATATGTTGAGATTCTTGTAGGCTCTAAGGGGTTTGCAGCACTGATATATATCAGGCTGAGCACAATGCAGAGGGTCTTTAGCAAGTTACTCATGGCTCAATAGTAGTGAGAGATGCTCAGTGTGAGTGTCTGTGTTGTCCTGATGGCAAATTCATCTTATACTGAGTTTTATACAAGTTACTAACCTCAAAGGGAAGTGACATGCAGATTTGCTGACTGACTTAACTGGTAAATATCTGATGCAAAAATCTCTGATAAATTCAGAAGGAAAATATATTTGAAAGACTTTCTAGGAACAAAAGTAAATGAGTGCAGAATGGAATAATGGTTCAACCTTAGTCGTACTGATCTTGTGACCCTAATACCGCATTTAACCTTGAATAGAAGTGAGAAAAACTAATACTAAAAGCTTATATCTGAAGTTACAAGTGAAATAATGATAAAATATCAAATAAAACTTACACTGCTAAAACCAGAGCTGGAATAAGCATTTAGGGGGCCCTAGACACTTACAATATTTGGGCCCCTCTGCTCTAAATTTATGAGCATTGTCTCTTCAGTCATGATGCAGAGAGAGAAAGAGAGAGAGAGAGAGAGAGAGAGAGAGAGAGAGAGAGAGATAATAGTATGCAACAAAAATTACAGAAGATGTCAGACCACTTACATCATAAAGGAAATATTTATTTAACATGTATCCAAAATACAATAGTGTAAAAATTCAAAATTTTTAAAATGACTTTTGCACTGTTGCTATTGTGCACACAAATAGGATCCATCTTACATGTCCGTGTGAGAGTCACAGACATGCAAGAAAATCAATTAGGGCAAGAGGGTTGGTACCCACTGACAAGAACGAGAGTATCAGGTCCAGAGGTTGGCTGGTAACTTTTAGCCCGTAAGACAAATCCACCTAAGTGGCTCAATGGCTGCCCCAGGATTTGCATGGCCAATTCAAGAAGGGTCATAATTACTACTAGACAGAACTTTCCACTCCATTCTCCCTGGACCTTAATAGACACCAGTGATGTGCAGTCAGGTGAGGCAGGTGAAGCAGAGCCTTTCCTGTCATACTTAATTATACTCCAGAGTTTGGACTATAAAAATTATAAGAAAATTGTAAAGAAAATATTATAAATATCTTCTTTGTATTATTCTAATCATTTTTATTGTCAAAACTCTGGAGTAAAAAGTGTATGGCAGGTGAGGCACTGCCTCCACTGTCTACCTTTTCCGCACATCCCTGATCAAAACACACCTAATTTCCAGCACTATATACTGCTGCACCCTTGTATAATGGTTCATATATGTATGTGTAAATCTGGCTCTGATACTAGCAAGTGCCTCTCCAGCCATTTACCTCAATGCACGTCACTGATACACAAAGCACACCAAACATGTACCAAATATCCCAATATAACCTGTCTGCATCACTTTACTGAACACAGTCTGATGGTCTGAATCACACAGGTCAGTGTGTGAGGTCAACTGAAGCAGCAGTATGGACTTGAGCAAACAGTTGTAGTAGAAAGATGGCTTCCAAGACAGGAAAATAATCTTTTATCGGAGCTCCTATGAAAGCATTTAAGACATGGAAAACAAATTCTGGTGCCTTTGGCTACTCAAAGTGATATTAACCTTAGGGTTAGGGTTTTCCCTTGATGACTTTCATTGATGAGCCAAGAAAACAGAAAAGACCAATAGTTTACACTGTATAAGACCGTCAATTATTCAGCTAGTGCAGATGTTTACACTCAACTTTAGAGTGTAAAAAATATGCAATGGGCAAGATGACAGCATTGTCCGCTAATGGCCAATGGCCGTAGCAACAACAGTGTGGACTCTATAGCCAGAGTTTATAGGGATTAGTTTAAATCTCGAAAAATACAGACAAAGAAAAATGAGACAGTTGTGTACCCTGGAGGACGTATGTTGGGCTCTACTCATGGATATCACATGCACTCACCCTAAACAAAATAGTATATGTGCCTTGGACATTCCTTTATGTCAATCTGTGTTTTTAGCAAGATCTGATGGATTTGTAATATTTTGTCAAACAATGAGGGAAATAATTATATTTCACACATATTCCCTGGGTAAAAATAAATACTATATATATATATATATATATATATATATATATATACATATATATTTAACTTAAATAATGGGCACTATTGTTAGGCTTAATGTGAATAAGGGGCACTACTGTGGCATAATGTGATCTATGGACATTACTGTGTAGCATAATGTGAAAAAATAGCCAAAACTGTGGCACAACACAAATTAATGGGCACTGATGTGTGGCCTAACATGCATTGTGGCCATTATTTTGTAATATAATGTGAATAAGGGGCACTACTGTGTGGCATAAAGTGAATTGTGGGCACAATTGTCCCACAATTTTTAATTGGTGGAATTACTTTAGTGGGTTGGAATATATCTAGCCCTCCACGTCCCAGTTTGATACTGCCCCTAATATTTATTTTTATTTCCCATTAATTTGCCCCTACATGTTGGACACGCCCCCTACCTGGCACACTTGGGGAGTTGGGACGCGTTGGCACACACATGCTTCTGGCGCCATGGCTAGACGCTACTCCCCTATATATATATATATATATATAGAGAGAGAGAGAGAGAGACAGCAATCGGTTCGGCACTCCCAAACTGCATCAGTGTACAGATACCTGCGTGCCGTTGGATCAAATCATGTAAAGAACAACTGTGTGTGTCAGAGGTGTGGCACTCGTCTAAAAAGAACCAGTCAAGTCATAACATATACCATCAATGTTTCAGTGCTTTAATGCACTATTTTCAGGATGTAAAGAAAGATAATATCCATCTTACCTTATAAAGACTTCACCCACCTGTGCATGGCCATGCCGGACACGAGACAGCGCACCCGCCCGGTGTCTCTGGCCAATGACGTCATCGCAACATCCATGTGATTTTGCGTGAACCATCACCATGACAATGGTACACAACACACTGCCAAAATAAACATAATGAAATCAGAACATTGTAACGGCTTTCCCAAACCAGTCAAAGCATGTTTCTTAGTTCAGATAGCTACAGGTCTCTAAAATAAAGCTCTAAGTGAATACAGCAATAGCCACTTTTATAGTGACTATTCCTAGTGAAATTATGTTTCATGAAACCAAACCCGTCACATCATAATATAACAAGATCATGACGGCCATCAACTTTAGCTACCAACCTTATTTTAATCATTTAGAAATAGGACAATGATAGATTTTCATTGAGACTTCGGGGTACAATCAACCCCAATCGATGAATCCATCTTGCTTCACATTGCGGAAGCAAGAATAGTTAAAAAACAAGTGAGTGCATACATATATATATATATATATAGTGATATGATTGGGGTAGGGGTCCCTTTCCTGGGGTAGATAGACACCTCCTTACACACAGCAGCCTGAAAACAGCACTCCAGTCGTGGGTTTTCGTGCAAGCTGGCCAGCGCCAGTTGTTACTGTGCAACACCAATAATCAAATATATTGTAGCAAACAGTGTCTCAGAGCAAGCTAACCTGCAGGCCTGCTCTCCCAGGTATGAGACACTGCATCAAAACTCTTACACAGCTATATTGAGCCACTTCCACGTATAACCCCAGTTAGCCTGCTCACAGGCTGAAAGGCCTAACACCTGAAACGGCCCTGTGGATGGAGCCCTCCCTTCTCTCTCACATCCACACCCCCAGGATCCATTCTCAAGCTTTTACCAAAAGCCGACACTCAGATCTGTTTGTAAAACAGACTCTTCCTGGGGGTTAAAACACATATTACAGGAATCTGGGACACAAATACATGCCATCCCTAACTTCTCCAGTGCTTCTATCACAATATATATATATATATAAAATATAAAAAGTGCCCTTATCTTGTGCTCAAATGATGCAGCACCTCAAGAAGCTCAGTAAATAACAAATATAACAGAAAACACTAAGCACATAAAGTCTTAAACTGAAAACTAGAGTTTATACTCTATATTGTAGCAATAGGAGAAAAGTCCAATCGGAAATGTCAATGCTGGACACTGATGAAAAATGTTCCTTTCTTTGAGTAGTCTTCTATGGATTTTTCGGACAATTTCTCAACAAAGGTTTCTAAAAAAGACCCTCTCACCAAAGAACACCCAGAAAAAGTGGCCAATAAGGCCTCACATTAGATTCAATCAAAAGTTTTTAGTAAAATTCACTTGTCATTAGACACACATTTATAAAATATTGTTTCATTAGTAAAATACTTGCTTACATCAACAATACTCTATTGCCACAGTATGGGAAAAGTGTGAATCCTGCTGCTACCCACATAGGGCTGTATTTTTTACCACAGTTCCTCCCTTAGGGCAATCGAATTCCAAAGATAAATACCCTACATGTTTCGTCCGTGAAGACTTCATCAGGGGTAAACAATTCAGAACAAAAGATGTAACCAATCCTGGTAGCAAGTATATAGGATAATATTCTCAAGCCAATTTGAACCAGAATTAAAGATGTAACCAATCCTGGTTACAAGAAAGCAAGATAATATCCTTATGCCAGTTTGAACTTATGATGTGAACCCAATTCACTCCTGTGATAAGCTCTGTCCTGTTCCCAAGGTAAGGCTGCAAATTGGCTTGAGAATATTATCCTATTTACTTGCTTTTGTTCTGAATTTTTTACCCTTGATGAAATCCTCACGAACTAATCGCGTAGGGTTTTAATCTTTGGAATCTGATTATTATATATTTAATGCAGGTCCCAACTGCATACTAGAAAAACAAATTAAAATGTTGGAGTGCCTGACACATAGATGTATTCTAGAGGTTCAAGCAAGGAGCCAACACATGCACTACTAAATGCAAAAAAAATCAGCAGCATAGTTAAAGTGCATACATATAATGTGTTAACCACAAATCATCTGGAGGCTTCATGGAATAATGAAGTACTTAGCACAAGCCAGGGTGTTCAAGAAAACTGCCAATCCGTCATCCTTAGTGGGAACACACAGCCTACACACAGTGAACTGCCAGTTTCTATTTCTTGGTGATCATTTCGTTGACCCAAAGATGGGCATCAGATATGAAATTAGACACTACTTGGACTGCAATAGTCATTTTGGTATTTATCTGATTAAATGCCCTTGTAAGGACTGCTCTACACAGGTCATCCATTAAAAAAGCCCTCTTTTCAGTGGATTTAAACACACCTCCGGTTGCAAGGCACTTTGTGACATTTGGACATTTGATGATGGATTTTTAGTGTATGCCGATTTATTGTATAAGACGTGGGGGTGATAGGAATTATTATTACAGAATGAATGCTTTTGGATTGACCGCTTAAACACTGTTGTACCTAACGGGCTTAATGAGGGACAATATCCCAGATGCTTTCTGTGATTTCGATTTTTATTAATGATGTAATAAGGGCTTACATTTTTTCAGTACTTGAAATATTACTGCAGACCAGTGTTTTTGTGTGTTTGTTTTTTCCTTTTTTGGTGTTTTGTCTATTTATTAGACTAATTAATGTATTGTATTTGTTAGCTATTCCATATTGAATTGTTCCTGATGTCTGTATATTTATATATTGTGTGTTCATACGAGCATCAATTATACTTGCTAATTAACAGCTCTGCATGGTGCTTATATACTTTCCCCTGTTTGGCCTTGGCTTTTGGTTACCCATGTAGCCACTCTTATTGATCAGCGTTATGTTGCCATGGTGTCCACAGCGTCACTTCTGGTCCTGTTGTTCAGGATCCAATGGGTGACACAATGACACATGTATTAGTGGTTAGACATTGTCCATGCTTTTCTCTATGGGGCGGTGATGCGATATACTGGTTGCTTGGCAACAAATGTTATTGCGTTCATGGTTTATGCCATGTTGCTATGCCGACCGAAGCATCATTACCGGTTCTGATGTTTTTGGGATCCAGCTGATGACGCGTGGCCATACACATTAGCGTGAGTTATTGAATGAAAGCGACATCATCTCTGGTCCCGCTGTGGATGGTTGTGGAGACACGCTCCCATGCAGGTGACTGAGGTTGTTTTTGATTAGTTTAGGTACAAAAATGGTGCTCTGTGTATTTGTCCATGAGGAAGGCGTGTTGTAGGCTGTGTGTTCCCACTGAGGATGATGGACTGGCAGTTTTCTTGACCACCCTGGCTTGTGCTAAGTACCTCATTATTCCATCATGGCTCCAAATGATTTGTGGTTAACACATTCTATGTATCCACTGCTGGCTCCTTGCTTGAACCTATATATATATGACCAGTACACACAAGCAGCAGCACTCAGAGACTTTTTGAGTGTAATAAACTTGTATTAAAATAAATTACATCTGTGTACTGGTCATATAATCAATTGGATCAGGAGGGCACCAGAGCAATTTGAAGTCCCATTGAGTGCCCTTCGTTTATTCTGCATTTATATATATATGTATATATATATATATATATATATATATATATATATATATATATATATTTATTGGGGAAATGGGAGATTACAGCTCCAGTAGAAATGGGAACCTTACTATAATCTGTACACAGTAAATGGTATTTCTCCATTAGTATGTTTATGTGTATGTACAAAATAGGAGATGTATCCGTGTTGTATGTTAAATTGTCTGTATACAGCACTTCCCCACTATGTAGGTGTTAGCTCAAACAGAAAATGTGCAACAGTGGTGATCTGTTGCTAATAGAAACATGTAGAAATGTAGAACTGTATTAGAGTGCCCAAAGTGCTTGTATATCTTGTCTGTATGAAAGTAAAGAATAAACAATTTCAAGTAATGAAGTTTTTGTGCAAAGTGCAATTTGTGCAAATGTTTGGAAATGTAAACCATATACCTGGCAATCTATTTATATCCTGTGTAGTGAAAGAATACTACTGTATTCATAACATAAAGTGCAAAGTGCAAAGAGACAAGATATACAAGCCTTGGATTACATGAAGAGACATAAGGATTTGAGCAAGGCTACATCCACAGAAGATCTGTGGTTAGTTCTCCAAGATGTTTCGAACAACCTCCCTGCCAAGATCCTTCAAAAACTGTGTGCAAGTGTACCTAGAAGAATTGAAGAATTTATGCTGTTTTGAAGGCAAAGGGTGGTCGCATCAAATATTGATTTGATTTGATTTCTCTTCTGTTCATTAACTTTGCATTTTGTTAATTGATAAAAATAAACTATTAACATTTTTATTTAATACCAATGGAACACCAATGGAAATTGGGGAATATAAATGAATGTCCAAGGGACATATATCATTCACTTCAAAGTGAGAACATATCCATCATTAAAAATCATACAACATATGTCCACCAGGGTGAACTATTGTCTTATTTCTCTTGTTTGAGATTCTCATGAATTACAACTAATCCCTATCAGCTAAAGAACACACTGACATTAGATTCCACTTTCTTGTTGCAACAACCACTGATGGACAATGATGTAACATTGTAATGTAACAATGAATTAAATAATTTATATATATAAATGTAACATTCCATATGCTCCATCCCTTTGCTCAGGGCCGCAACTAGGGGGGGGCTGGAGGTGCACGTGCACCGGGTGAGCCGCTGTACCCGGTGCCAGTGACCTCCAACCTGGCGCTGCAGAGAGGCTCCAAGCCAGACGTCCGCTGGTATTATTTATTACCAGCGGGCACCTAGCTCCTTCTCTGCAGCGACGCGGTGTAGCCAGAGGCTGGAGTTCTCTCCCGAACTCCAGCTTCCGGCTCTCCCCATGGGCACATGACGTCTCCCCCATAGTGCCGAGGAGCAGCCGGCGGAGCGGATGTGACGCTGGATGCAGGAGCAGGGTTCAAGGTAAGTATTTTTTTTTTAATAAGCTGCACTACAGGGGCATGGGCATTATGACAGGGGCATTACTGTGGGGGCATGGGCATTACCATAGGGGCATTACTATGGGGACATGGGCATTACCACAGGGGCATGGGCATTACCACAGGGGCATTACTATGGGGGCATTACTATTACCACAGGGGAATTATTATGGGGGCATGGGTATTACCACAGGGGCATTACTATGGGGGCATGGGCATTACCACAGGGGCATTATTATGGGGGCATGGGCATTACCACAGGGGCATTACTATTACCACAGGGGAATTATTATTGGGGCATGGGCATTACCACAGGGGCATTATTATGGGGGCATGGGCAATAAGGGGCATTACTAATGGGGCATGAGCACTACAGGGGCATTATTATGGGGGCATGGGAATTACCACAGGAGCATTACTATGGGGGCATGGGCATTACCACAGGGGCATTACTATGGGGGCATGGGCACTACAGGGGCATGAGCACTACAGGAGCATTACTATTGGGGCATGGGCACTACAGAGGCATTACCACAGGGGCATTGTTATGGGGGCATGGGCATTATCACAGGGGCATTATAATGGGGGCATGGGCATTACCACAAGGGCATTAATATGGGAGCATGGGCTCTACAGGGGTATTACTATGGGGTATTAATATATGGGCATTACTATGGGGGCATTACAATATGGGCACTACTACAGGGGCATTACTATGGGGCATTATCATATGGGCACTACTACAGGGGCATTACTATATGGGCACTACTACAGGGGCATT